>JADDOH010023320.1:0-237684 GCA_016648135.1 Agrypnia vestita | reverse complement strand
CCATGACAAGTACAAGAGATTTACTAAACCGAAAAAGATGGATGACTCACAGATATCTATGTCATATATAAATCCTCTCATTTGTAGCTATCCCAAAATACATGTAAACATGAATATCGTTGTTGTAGGAGCAAGTAACACAGCATTTGCATTTTTGGAAGCTCTTTTATTTGGGTAAGTCTTGTATTCAAATACATCATAACAGAAAGGATCTTTAAGAAGATGATTAAATTTCCAATTGATTAATCTTAATCTTGTTATATGTATCTTCATTACATAAACTTTTATGCATCAACATCATGGCAGAACATGGAAAATTTGTTTTAAACAAAATGCATAAAGTAATTGGCGTGTCTGCCAAAATGCCATGGACACCCTTACAAATTGAATTAAAATGTTTACGTGTATTTGAAGGTAGCTCTTCCTATTTACCCATTCACCAAAATTTGATAACTAAAATGTGTGTTAAAAATTTTTAGTCCATCATCTGCTTATTTGACTTTCAATAATTTAACTCTGTTATCTAACCATGGAATACCTTACGTGCAGCAAAGTTCAAAGGCTGCAACTGCCATGCTGGTTGAGACTGATCATGTTGATATGAGGTACACAAAAATAAATATACCTACCTACATACATACAAGTATTGTGTAATGCAAAGTGGCGTATAATAATGGGTCACTTTCTAAATAAACATTTTAAGATCAGGGTTTTTTCTTTACTTGTTTAAGGATTATGAACACTATTCCAATTCAAGCATTTATAAATGTAGTGACTGACACAATGATCATGATCAAAAGGTTTGTACATTTAAATAAATCTATTTCACACTTATAAAAGCTGTATAAAATGGTATTTTTTTGGAGAATTGATATACAGTGAAACTCGCTTAATAAATTCACTTTTAATAAGTTTTCCCGCTAAATAAGTTTAAATTCTGCGATCCCGAAAAAGTCCCATACAAATCCCATATTTTTTTAGGCTTAATACGTTTCCCGCTTATTTTCGTTTCTCGCCTAAGTAGTGAAAATATTTATACTCGAACTCAATTTATTCATACAAATAAATCTTCATAATACGTTTTACGGAAGACGAAATTTTGTTCAACATTCCTAAAAATGAAAAATGGGCGCAATAAAAATTAAGTGGGTTTGGCGGCGTCACAAAAGTTCTAGCCGCTGAAAAAACCCTGTAGTGTTTGAATAGGTTAATAAAATAATATTTAATAAATAAATTTATGCGGTGATTATTTACGATAATATTTTCAAAATCAATCAACGTCGGCGCAAAATAAATTCGCCAAAACGAAACTGTTTTCATTTTGGTTGTATTTCTTCGAGGAAATAATTGGCAATATTAATTACGTAATATCTCCTATTGTTTTCTAAGGCCGGCGTCACACTAGGTGTATCTTCCGTCGCGTATTTGACGCCGCGGAATGCCGCTACTACACGGATCATCAATCGTTCCGCCGCCGCCGGCGGAACGCTCGTTTCGGCATCTGGTCAGTTCCCCGCCCGCGGAATTTACGTCAACGTAAAATCGGTGACGTCGCATCTCGTGTTTTTGATTGCAACGCGCCACATTTGACAGATTGTCCGCACGTGTGTTTCTTCTCCGCGCGGTCCGCCGCGGATTATAGTAGAGTTACAATAACGGATCTAATTTAATTTAGCAATAAAAAATACCACGAATTTTCTTCGCGCCCGGGAAAATATTAAGGTAGTCTGAAATAAACAACACAAATAAAAGGACGTTGCTCAAGGCAGTATGTTGAATATACACTTAAATTATGTAGAAATCATCAAAATTTATCATTTTTAAAATGAAGTCAAATAGGATACTATTTACAAATGGTTATTTTTTTACAAATGTGCGATCTTTACCAATCTAGGGATAGTAGATACAGGTAGCTTTTTGTATTTTTTTTCGTATTCGTGAGGTTTTTGATTTATATTAAAAATTTTTGACAGTGCTAATTTTTTTTATAGTTTTGGTGGTTTTTAGTGTTTTCTGACCCTCGGGTACTATGTATTTACATAGGTAATATTTTACCAATGTATATATTTACCTACTTCATTTTTTAAAATAAAATGTCCTTAAATTGTCATATTATATAAACGAAAATTTAATTAAAACACGAAATTAGAAACTGTAAATAATTTATGAAAATATTGAAATCACTGTTAATATGTTTTCACGCCTAATAAGTTTTTATTTGCTGGTCCCTTGAAAAACGTATTAAGAGAGTTTCACTTTTATTTTATTTAATCACAATTTTTAGGCAAGAGAAGCATATTGTAGTCACTGGGAATAAACGTTTACCATATGATTTATTGTTCCTGTTCTGCGGAGAACAATATCAACATCCGCACTATCTCAAGCAATTGAAAAAGCCTTCAGATGACACAGAGTGTCAACATAATCCAGATTCACTATTTACAACCTCATCTGTGGATATAACCATTCCTAAAAAGCCATACAACTTATTTATTATTAACGATATTATTGATGCAAATATAGCCGTGAATTGCTTGCCAGGAATGATAGCGAGCAGTTCTAAAAGTGGGTATAATATTTTCTTCACTGTATATTTTACACTATCCATTTGACTTATTTATTCAATATTAGTGCAAGCAATTAACAAATTGTTTTTTGATTAAATTTATTTTTCATTTTTAGTTTAGTATAGTAAAAATTTCAAAAATACTTTGTAAGCTTACGCAGATATAGGAATCTTTTCGAGTTTATTTAGTATATTTGTTATCATTGATATGGAAATAGGTATGTTAGTTCTGCATATTTATTTTGTTCGTTACTAATTACGAATGGAAGCACTCCTACCGCCTAAAAGAGTGCTGAACTATAGACCAGAGGGGAGAAAAGGAGAGGAAGACCCAAGTTGAGGTGGATGGACTGTGCCAAAAGGGACCTCAATTTGCTGGGCACAGTCAAACGTGGCCGCTAACAGGGCGGAATGGCGAAGATTCCTAGTGGAGGCCAAGTCCCATGCCGGATGTAGCGCCGAAGATTATTATTTTTTAATTTCTAATAAATTACATTAATGCCCGAATACAGAGGCATTACTTAATGATTTATAGGTTAAAGTACGCTTATAATGTAAGGAATATTTTCTACTTAAAATTAAATGAAGAAGAATCCCCCAAAGTTTTTGCTATTAACTACGAGACACCTTGTACATATAACATAAGGCAAAGAAGATTTCCTTCTAAGAATCTAATGATTAAAGTACATATAATTAATAAAATAAACTTAGTTTTCACCACTTTCTTTATATTGAAAATATAAAATATACAATTGTATCCTGACGAAGGGGCCATACATAGGCCTTAAAACATGTTGATATTTTCAATATAAAAAAGTTTATTTTATTCATTATATTAATAATGTTATCACAAAATTATTTTGGTGAAATTATTATGAAAGGTGAATGTGTTAGTATTTTAAGAAACTAAACCAGATGCCTGCCTGGCCTTTGTTCTCCCCAAGGCCGCCGCAACCTTTAATTTTTCTATAAATTCTGTTAATTAAATTTAGCGGTGTTTCATTAACAGAGTGGAAGTTCATGATTAAAACAATTTAATTTAAACACCAAGTTTTAATCTACTATATGAGTAATAATATTTTTGCCTAAGCGCTTTCAATGATCACAGCCATCGTCCTCAGAGGCAACATTAGAACTAATGTGAGTTCTAATGTTGCCTCTGAGGATGACGGATGTCTCCATTGAAAGCGCTTAGGCTTAAATAATACTTTTGACGTTTATAACTTTAACTTTGTGGTTGGACCTAATTATTAATTTTGATTAAGTAAAAATTTTGTATAAACCACTTGGAGTAACTTTGCGTCTACCAGTTTTGATATCTCTATTTCTTCATCGGAATGGACAAATACGTTTGTGTCTATCCTGACGAAGATACAGTTGTATCGAAACCGGTAGATGTATGTGAAATAACTAGTGGTTTATTCAAAGTTTTTTATTAATTAAAATTAATAACTTATTCACTGGATTAAAACTTGGTGTTTAAATTAAATTACATATTTGAATTCTGTTGCAATAATTGTCAATTAATTCTGAATTTTATATATATTTTTTAATGCTCTAGAAAACACACAAATATTTAAAAAATATATGATAATTTGGAAGCATATTTTAGACTATGGGCAGGCAACAATTTAAGAATTAAGAATATGTATTCCACAAAGGACTTGATTTTTGAACGATTTATAAAAAAACATATTGATTGAAATGTATTAAGAATTTGGCTTTGTTTTATTATATATTTTCTATTCAATACGCTATATTGAATAAAACTATTTTTGTAATCAATATCCTACAAATGAAATGTCATGTACATAAAATAATTATTTATAGCGAAGCAGAATTTGTTTAAATATTCTGATCATTATTACTATGTGAAAAAAATTGTGATATTACAGATCTAATAATAGTATATGGTGCCACAATTGAAGCATATAGCTGTATTGAAGCACTGCTTCTATTTGGGATATCTGGTCACAGCATTGCTTTTGTGGAGCCATTTCCCTCCGTAGAAGAAGGTGCTCAGCAGGTTTCGTTTTTTAACAATGAATATGTAAGTATTTGAATGTTGTATTGTGTTTGTAAACGGCCTAATAAATCTAAAAATTCACATTTGTAAATAAAACAAAATTTTAGAATTGTTCCTGAATGATAAAATCAAAGTACCTGTGTTATGAAAAATACACAGCACAGATAAAATTATTGATGTAAAACATTGTTTGCATCTCGAAAGATTTTTTTTGTTTTATTTTTATGTCAACTACTTAGATAATTTTGAATAGGTGTTAAATATAATTCAATTAAAAAAAATAATAAAAAGAGATTTTGAATACTAATTTTGCTGTGGACTCTTGATTATCCGGGTTGATAAGAAAATAATTTGACTTGGGTCACAGTCATGTTTCGATATACTTACTCACTGCTATTCTTAATTAATAATATGTAAAGAATAGGTAGCTTGTTAGCATAATAGCCATAACGCTCGCCTAGTGATCTGGTGGTAGGGATGGGTAAAAGAAAAAAAAAGTATCGATATATATCGAATCGATATTTTTAAAAAGTATCAAAATGAAAAAGTCACCGGGAAAAATATATCGATGTATCGAAGAAAAAAATATCTTTTAAAAAATGTAACAAAATCAATGGAAAGACGCTTTTGGCGACGCAAAAAAAGGTCACCACGGAAAAAATTTATCAACCGACACTAAAAAAAAAGGTTGCTGGAAAAAATATCGATATTTGATATATCGCGAAAAAAAATATCGATATTTTTCAAAAAAATATTGATATATCGATATTTTTTACCCATCCCTATCTGGCGGTAGTTCGAACCCTATTCCAGGACACCAGCAAGTTAGTCCTATTTTCATAGCACAGGCTTTTAGCTAAGTTTGAAAATAGTAAGAATATTGATGCGACAAGCATTCTGTTTTCGCATTGATATTTAAAAAAATAATTTAATACATAACTTAATCCAATCTATAACTTCAAGTTTAGAATTTATGTGTTAAAGTTGATACATTGTTTAAATGAGCATGATTTTTCTTAGGTTGATGATACTGTGAGACAGAATTTATTAAAAAATAAAATAAAGATTTATAGTAAGTTTTACTTTCACTCGTGGCAATTCTGCAGGAAGGCTAAACTTATGTATTCTGTCAAGTTTACATCTCATTATAAAATGTTGGAATTGAATTGCATGGCCATGTTTTACTACGGAAACAAAGGCGTGGATACGAACACTTTTATAGGTAAATATGAGTGTTAATTTTTTTTTCTTATTTTTCATAATACATAAATCAAAATTTTAGTGGGAAAATGTAAAAGCACACAATTTCACAAAAAAATATTGCCAAATATCATTAATAAAATTGTGCTAACACTATTGTTGTCTCACTTTTGCAGTAATAAACATCAATTAAAATATATTTAAATTTATGTTAATTTGTAATATTACATCGAAAAGTTTTTTATAATTAGCATATAATTTTAAATATTATCAAGCCTCAAGAAAATGTCATTGCCACACTTAACGAATTTTTATAATTTATTAATAACTTATTTATGAAGGCACTCTTTTACAAGACAACTTATCACAAGGTATCACTCGATGATGACATCTCATCAGTAAAGATATTTTATTATTATATTTTATTATACAGGGTGTCTTATAGCTAGTAGTAAAAACTTTGGGGAAGTCTTCTTTATTCAATTTTGGATGGAAAATGTTCTTAAAATATTGAGAGAAATGTTTGAATTTTTTTTCAATATTTCTGGCTTATCTTTTGTTAGATTATCATTAAAGTAATTTATAACGAATATTAAAAATTGATTTGCTTTGATAAGTCAAATAAAATGATTAAAACTTCGCAGAAATTAAAAAAATATTATTTTCGTAAGGTTTTTGTCATTTAAGTTGACTTGTATTAAAGCGAATGAATTTTTAATATTTTGATAGTCCAACGTTTTATAGAAAATAAGTTAGAAATATTGAAAAAAAAATGCAAATTTTGATGTCGCTTATCTCCGTTACTGTTAACATTTCTCCAAATGTATCAAAAAATATATTCTATCCAAAATTGAATGAAGAATATTCTTTGCTGCCTACTAGTTATGAGACAGCATGTATAGTAAATACATTATCAAAAAAAAAAAATGTGTTGAAAATTCAAAAAAACGCCAAATAGATTTTTGAAAGCCAAAAATGACAAATGTATGCGGCGCACAACATGTGAAATTTAATTGTGTTTAATGTGAATTCTTCTGATTGAGTTTATTTTGAAAATTAATATGAAATATACATCGTGATAGTATATTTGAGTGATATTTTTATCACGACTATAGTTTCAAGAGATGCGTTTCTGTTTATTGACAAGTATACATAACATGTTAATGATAGTAACTAAACTTCTTAAACACTGATAACTTTTGAGTTGAGCTAAAATTAAGTTGATGTAGTTAGATAAAAATGACGAATATTTAGTTAATTAAAAATATTAAATACCTAGATAATTATGTTGCACCACAAAGTAACTGCTAATATATTAAATGTACTATTATTTGTTCCCTGTTAATAAAGCTCTAAATGAGTGTGGCCTGGTGTATAACGGACGGCTTGTGATTAACGCATATTTCCAAACAAATGACATCAATATATTTGCTGCTGGCACGCTCACAAAATATTCACAGAAATATAATGCACCACATCTCGACCATAAACATTTTTCTCACTGCGAAGTTGGTTTTAAGGTATGTTAAATTTTTTTGCGTTCTATTTAAATTTATTTAAATATTATTAATTAAGTATTTATTTAAATATTTATTCGTAAAATATTTTTTTGATTTGAAATCTTTCCTTTCAGTTGGGGGAAATAATTCTTCATAATTTGAACCCATTTTCAAACACATGTTCTTTTAAAAATGAGGAATTATATCTTTTTGGCACATTTGGTAACATTGAATCCGCTTTCACTACTTATAGGAAAACGGAAAGTAATTATTCCATAAACTTGTCAATAAGATCCTTACAGAGTATTGAACTAAGAGATTGTCCGAGTACTTTGTGAGTTTTTTATTTGTATTCTAATTTTCTGTAAAACAAATATGTACCTACTTAATAAAATTTAAAAAAAAGCTCATGGGAAGACAACCAAAATTATTTTGGCATCCAAAAACAGCTGTGCTGCACGCATTCAGTCAGCATTACGAATTAGAACAGACAGAGGAGGACAGATTGGATTTGGGAAAGTTTCTTGAGGAGGTCAAGGGCTGACACGCTATTGATGATAATGAAGATTGTTTTCTTTCTGTAATTTTTTAAAATAGAAAATCTGTCTACCATTTTTAGTGTTAAAATTCTATGTATGTATATATCAATTTTGAATTTTTGTTTTTTTTAATTGAAATTTCGTATTAACCTTTCCTTTAATAAAATATTTGTTTTTTACAGTAACATTTTGATGAAAAGTTTTGATTATCCTTTTACACAAAAATGTTTCTTGATGGACTTGTGTGTTCTTCCTGGAGGATTGAATTACCTGAATATTTCAGCTCCCGGAGTATTTGTTCCCGTTGAGTTAGCCATGACAAGAGATGACTTTGTGAGTCTGTATAAATAAAATTACAATTAAATTCTTTCAGTTTTTCAGATCTGAGATTGCTTTACAAAACATTTCAAAGATACCTTCAAAACTTTTTCATGAATATACTTGCGTGCTATATTAATGAAAAAAATATTCAGTAATGATTTTCTAGTTCTATAGGAAGTGCAGGCATATTAATTTATTGTTCCCACATCCTACAAAATTTACAGCTTTTATAGTTTTCATTTATTTATATCTGCTTTTATTCTAGCTACAGGGGTAAATTACATTCTACAAAGTAAATTTACTAATGTATCAAAATTAAGTTTTTTCACATGTTGTGAATTCAAAGAAATGCTGTTTGATATTTATAACTTTCAGATTAGGTATCATAACAAACGTGTGAGTGCTTTTTATAAAGCCATAATTAAGATCTTTTCTTTAGAAACCTCTCAATTGTCCAATGCACTAACTCTAGTACATTTGCCCCTTTGTCTGATTCAATTTTTCTTATAAACTTGTTATTCTCTAAGTTTTATATTCTTACTCAAATCTACATTCACCAAATATCTCTTTCTTTCATATACATATTTTTCTACATCAATGTTATTTCCATACTTATCTGCCGTTCTGCTCAAATCTACTATTTCGTCATTTCATATACACCTGCATTTTTATTTGAATTTCGTTTTCGAAAAATTCAAATAATAATATTTATTCATCATCCTTACTCTTGGCTCTACAACCCCTAGTGGGTCTTGGCCTCCTCAAGAGTGATAAATAATAATTATTATCTAGGTTTATTTCAGAAGGCAAGCCTTTTATGGGCTCTTAAAATATACATCTTATACAATAAACTTTTCAAACTTTTTCTTTGTCTTTTCAGGGTAGAGATCTGGTGACCAATAACAATGGATATTTTAGAATTCAGTTTAACCACGACAATATAGTTAAAACAATAACATGTCTTACTGAAGACACTTTAGATGTTCACAATATCATTCAATTGTGGGGGAGACATGACCAAATTCTAAACAATATACTCCAAAGATTTGATGTAAATGTAGCCATTTATTTATGCTTATAGATTAACTTTTATTTCTTATAATATATATTGTTATTTCTTAATTCAGGACAATCAAATACCTGATCTATATGAATACTTCAAGCAGCCTTGGGCTTACGCTATCTACCATCATAAGTTTGATCTCTTTTTACGCTTGCTCAAGGAAAAGCTTTACAGAAGATGGGTAAATATTACACATACCTGTATGCTATTTACGGTCACACTAAATATATTAGGTATCCGTTATTTCTTTTTGGTTGTTTGAATCACATGAATAATAAATGCACTTAATTTTTGGATTATGGATTCTGATAATCTATAGATTTTTGACTATTTTGTTTGTTATTTAAATTTTTATCGTAGGTATTTAGTAAGTATCAGATTATCATTTGCATATCATGGAAATAGACATAAAGTCAACAGATGTCGTAGAATGTAGAATATGGATCCCTGCAGTAGGATCCAAACGTCAGCCAGAGAGATCGGAGATATGGCAGGAGACTCTTCACAGAATAGTCCATCTCTTGTCGAGTCACCTTTCTTGTTCTAGTCTATTTTCAAACTAATAATATTAATAGACATATAATGTCTATCCTAATACACAAAAATAGACTGCGGACATAAACTTTCAAGTCCATGTTATGTTTATATTTGAAACAAACCATCATCTTGAGCAAGTTTGGTTCCAACCCTAATAAATCTGAGTGTCAACACAACTGATTTCTTTCAATATTTATATTAAGTATTTTATAACCTTTCAATATTTATATTAAGTACCTACAGCAATCAAAATATGATTGTTAAGGCGATCGTCTAGCAATTCCCGCAAAATTCAATGGCGCCGAGCACTTTTTCTCATAACTTCTTTTGCATTTTGTACCACATTTTTGTATGGAAAGGTGCCAAATTAAAATTTACTCATTAAGTTCCATATATTTTAAATAAATATGTTGTTCTAAAACGACACTAACTAAATTATTTTGTAAATCAATAAATTAACAAACCATCGATGTTTAAGAACTAAAGAAAATTGCTCTGCTTTGTAAGCTTTTTATAACTTTATGGACTAATGAAATGTTTTTTTTTTCAATAATATTACAGAGTAAACATCTTTAATGAATAAAAATAATTTTAAAATCGGTCAGTTATTTTTCTCACAATTTATGTTTTAAAAAAATAATTTCTTTTTTTGGGTGGTTTTTTCAACCCCTTTTGCGTAGTTGACAACATTTAAACTTTCATTAATTAAAATAATAGATATTATTCTTTTAAAATAAATATTAAAAAAAAACAAAAACTCGTTCAAAATTCTTCATTTCAGCTATATAATCAAAACACAGCGCAAAAAGGCGTCAGACTGCCCCAAATAGCCGGCTGGGTTACTTTTGGCTGGTGCTATTTATGAAGAGGCTTGATTTGGTCTTATTGCCTTAAAGTGACCACCTTCAATTTTCTTTAAGATTTAAAAGTTACTAAAATATAAATGTATGGCTAATTTTTCAACCAAAAATACATACTATTGGCTATTATTGAACAATTTTTTTCTGGGAAAAAATTCTGCATTTCAAAAATAATCTGAGAAATTGTTTAATACATATGTACATGTATATGATTATACAGAGGTAGTAGGTAGTAGTGACAGATTTTAACCATGACGAACTGGGTGACACACATTGTTATTTGAGATTTGTATTTGATTGTGTCGGTAATTGGTATCTGATTTTACGCAATTCGACGGACAACCATCGGTGCTAGACAATAGTTATTATACCTCAGTCACCAATCATCTATACACTCAGATACAAATCTCAAATAACTGTACCATTTGCAACTGATTAAAATAATGGTTTGACCATCGTTAGTAGCTAGTCAACTATATTTATGCCTGATGCTATGTAAATCGTTTATCATATTTGGTACCAGCAAAAAGCAATCAAAGTGTCGCCAAATGTTGTTGATTGTGGCTGCTGTCCGGCTGCTTCATGTTCATGTTTGTAAATTACATTTCATGCACGTAAATGCTACTTTAAAAATCAAAAGTGCACATTAATCACAGTAATAAAAATATAAAGAAATAGACATTGAGAGTTGAGTGAAAATTAGTGCAAATTGTATTATGATGGGAATCTGTTTAGAATAAAGTCATTTGAATTTGAATTAGATTTAAGTAATTTTTTGAAAAAATAGTAGTTATTTTACAGCAATAAAAAATAATCTCCTGGTTTGTGTTTTCTGGGCTAACATGCCGTGTTTTTACGACCTTTCTGGCCGACGTTTCGGATCCCATTACAGGGTCCAAAATTAGGGTTGATGTGTCACACATCAGACCTAAAGACGGACCCTGCGATGGGGTCCGAAATGTCGGATAAAAATGTCGTAATAACACGGCGTATTTCCCCAGAAAACACAAACCAGAAGATTCTGAACGGCTGTGGAAACCTAAGAACATTTTTAATAAAAAATAAAAGGGTTAATAATTTTCAGAAGATTACAGATTACTAACAAACCCTTTTGATATATACATAATATCTTGCAGATATAAATGTATGTACATACATTTTATATGTATTACTAAAACTATATTCATTTAAGGGTCAAAATTTCGAAGGCATTTCTGACACTGATCAATTTCAATTCTTGGGAGCTACCAATATTGAAGGAGTAAGTAAGGTTTGGTTTAGTTATGTTGTCAACTTGGATATTTAATTTACTTTTATTTTGAACAATTTTCTTATGTCATTTATGTACCATGTATTCAAAGGTGTAATATTTTTAATCTGGAAATACATACCTATACTATAAATTTTTCATCATCTGCGAGGGCCGCCAATCTTGGAGGGTACTTTTCATTATTTTGAATATGTAACATTATTAATAATTGCACACTTTGAGAGCAATACAGTGTGTTTTTCTTAAATGCAATTCTGCTCTGGGTACTTTACTAAATGGGCACCCTCTATCGTGAAGAATGCAATTTAAAAAAAATTCTTTTAGAACATAATTTTTATGCCAAAAACTTGGCAATTATAAATGTTTGATTTTGGTTTGGTGTATTTTTTTGCAGTATTTTAATACATCTTGATTGTTTTTTTTTTATATTTAATTTACTTATTGAAATTTTATAGGAAGAAATGGATAAACATACACAAAGAAGATGCACTCAGTTTATAGATATGAGAAATGTTATCAGGAACGAGCTTGTTTCTTTTATAGAAGACAATGAAGAGGATTTACCGATGTACGTTCACCCAAGACTTGCGAGAGATTTTCTTAAACTAGTGTGAAACATAATTATCTGCTTGCTTTCATATACATATATTTTTTTTATTTATAAAAATATATGAGAGACCCGAGAGGCCTACGTAAAGTATCATAGCTAACAGACAATTTTTAGTTACTCGAGTATTGTGTATACATATATTTGATGCATTTTTAATTGGCAGAATTTTTTTTACTATACAATTGTATTCGATAGAACATAATGGAATATAATATTATATAAAAAATAGACTGTCATTTAATACAGATATGTATCAAATACATTAGAACAACTAAAAATTACTTATTTATTTGTTCATTATCATTCTTTGCATAGTCCATATGCACAATATTGTATAACACAAAGTTATTTTTTCATATGCAGCCATAGGTTGTTATTTATTCGAGAAAATTAAAAATCTTGATTTGGAATCATAAACGTCTATTTTATTATTTATAATAATTCCTATGAAATATATTTACAAAACATTTATAAGAAGGAAACTGGTTTGCTTACAATGTAAGGTGGATTCGTAACAATCAGGATTATATTTTACTTCCAATGATTTTAAATTTTTAAAACATAAGACATAGAGCTATTGACCAGAGTACGAGTATAGGTAACTGAATTTATTTCATTTACTATATTATTTCATAACATTATATTGTTCTGTTCTTTTTAACAAATCAAAAATCGATTTGATATGTATTTATTTTTATCATTAAAATAAAATGTATGTATATAATTTAAACACTATTTTATACATTTATTTTAAGTCTTAGTTGAAGTCATTGTCGACACTGTTATTAAAAAAAATACATAACACAATACACGTAAAATGATTAACATCAATTTTTTACAGAAAGATTTTTAAATGAATGAGAGTTTACTTATTTTTCTTTATAATTAATTCAATTTAATTTTAACAAATTTTCCTGTATCAATAATTTATATAAAATACTCAAACATTCTTACATTAGAAACCTTAGGGAGTGTATTACTACACAACTTCAATTTTAATCATGTTCATGGTTACTCTTAGCTTTTAGAATATATATATAATATATATATGTAGGTAGGTACCTATGTATATAACATTTACAAGATTTCAAATAGTGTTATATTCATTGTTAGTTAAAAGCTCAGTAGCGCCAACGTTGTTCATATATAAAAATATCATAATTTTGTTAATAATAAAAAGTATATTTCATTGGTGAATCAACATAGAAATCCTTAAATCCACACAAACAGAAATATAAGAAAAATTATTTTTTTAACAATTTACAAGTTTTTGTTATTTATTCAACTTAAAATTTACGTATGTTGCTACAATTATTTATTTGTGTATTTGAAGAATATTTTTAATAAGAATCCAAAGGAAGTTCGTCATGATAAAGAAATTCATATTTATAAAGAAGTTCAGCAAAATAAATTTAGAGAATTCCTCAAAGTGACCTAATGGTGTTTATAATATTTGTTGTAAGATATTTTCAATAATTTAACAAAATTAATTTTTATTTAACAACATGGGTTATTTGATGCCAGTCGATAGTGTAGATTTTTATTCAGATTTTGAATATGCATATTTCGTGATGATTAGCAAAACATTGATAAAATTTAACTTTTATATTTTTTTCCTTGTGAAATAATGGACATTCTCAGAAACCAGTTGGCATCATATAAGAAAACCCAAGTGGTTAAATTCTAAGTAATTTTAGTAAAATTATATATTTTTATATAATTTTACTAAAATTATTTTTTGAATAATGAGAATTAAACCATGCATGAGGCGATGAATTTATTGCTTTTGCAACATTTTATAAGCAATGTTTGCTGTATATTTTAAAGGACACACAAATTGTGTCTTTGCCTTTTATTATTTAAAAAATATATATTTTCTAACCTGCACATAATATAATTAATAAAACGTACACAAGGTAAAGTACACTTGGTAAAAAACATGCCGAATTTTCTTAGTTAAGTGTAAATTATACCAATGTTAAAATTTAATTTCGTGATTGATTTTATCCCTTTGAGATTCATAAACTGATATTACAGCTTCTTCATTCAAATCTTCTATTGATTCTAATTTATTAACTGTTTACAGACAAGGATATTTGAGAATGGTGAAATTTTAATACTTTCATTTATTACATTGTATTAATGTGATCAGAAACAATGATAATAAACAATATAAGAAATCCTTGAAGTATTTAAGGTAAATTAAAGTCATCATAGTAATGGTCGGCGCTACCGGCGTGCAGCAGCGATTATGTCTGGTATTGCAGCATGGGTGCAGCCAGGTTGGCGTGGTGGGAGCTGTTCATGCGCAGGGCGGACAGGCTCTTGTTGTACCACTCGTCCTCGGGGCTCATTCCTGGAAGCACAAAGTAGTCTAGAATAGCAGATCCTCTTGGAGTTATCGCCCTCGAGGCACATTAACATGCATAGGTAACATTTGTTTTTTTACACCTCTGTCTTCCCGTCAGACGGTTATGATTTATTAATCAATTTTTAGAATATAATGGTTTTACTAATTTATACGCATGTATGTACTAATGTTCTTTGTCTTCAAGTCCCACCCCTAGTCTCAAGACTATTTATTGCATGAAAAAAATTGCATTCTGAGATAATTGGATTCGAACTTTTCAGAAAGAAGTAATAAAAAAAATGTGCGTAATAAACCTTTATATTTTTCTTATTGTGCACAATAATCTGTAATTTTAATGTAAAATTTTGTTGAGTAAAATAGGAGAAGGAATTCGTACTTTTCTAATCTAAGACTAGACAAATATTTTCATCGTGCAATTTTGAGTTAACTCGCGTACCTACACTATTATTATACCTACAAAAACTTAAAACAAGATTAAATTTATTTGAGAGAGCATTGTAAATAATAATAAAAGTTTTTTTTAGTAAGCCTAGAAGCAGTATTTCCGTGAATTTGTATATTTTTGTGCGTTTATTATAGGTACCTACCTATTGTGACATTTTGCGGCGGCCATTCGCCCTTGTCGAATTCGGAAATATCGTTTGAAAACTAAATAAAATATAGTTGAAAAAAAGCTCTTAGTTGGTAGGTTAAAATAATTAAGTTTTCATAATCCAAATTCACTAATCCAGATGTTTTGAAATGGGACAGTTCGAAAATATAAAATTGCCGCATGGAAATTAATCTCTCCGATACGCGGGTGTAGAGTGTAGAAAGCTTGTATTTTTCTATCCAGAGACAGATTTCCCTATAGGCCCGGACAGCAATGAATATTGGGAGTGGATAAATTTAGAAGGAAATTTTTTACTGAATGGCATAGAATTTTTACGTAACACGGAAGTATTTATTATAAATATAACTTTTCATTTCACAATGGAAGTTCAATAATATGAAATAAGTTTGAAGGTTTATTTATTTTTGTTACATCTGTGTACTTGCTTTTTACTCCCTTTCTTTTAACTCGTAGCGTCTGCTTGTCTGACGAAAAAACTTTGGATCGATTTTTAACCCTTTTTCCGTGATCCAATCGAGCTGAAACTTTGCAGGCAGACTCGTGGCGACGATAAAAATGATGTAACAAATTTAAGTTAAATTTTAAAAAATTATAGTATAATTTTGGATTTTTCGAAATTTAAATATAAATGAGAAAGGAGCCCGACGCATAGAGAAGGTGCGAACCCTGTTTCACCTAATTTGACTCGAGTCGTGGGTCCGATCAGTCGGCTGTATGTTGATAGAATATCAAATTGGAAACAATTCAAAAGAGAAAGGGAGTATCTATAATAAAAACTTGGTTTTTATGGGTTAGTTTTATTAAATTTTATCAATGCTTAATTGCCTTGTCTGTTGTGACATAATTTTAGTCATTGTATAATTTTAATTCGCTGCAAACGATTTCCTTTGTTTTGTTCTTTATGGGAAGAAACTTAGTAAAAAGAGGGCAAATACAATAAAATCACAATTCATAAGACATGCATCGAAACAATAGTTAACTAGTTGCAACCCGTCAAAAGTGACGGAACATTACAATAGTTCGAGGAGAGGCGGCCGTAGCAACATGCGTGAAACGGCCGGTTCGGGTTTGGTGGCCCGGGGTTCAAGTCCCATCTCTGGCCGTTAATTTTATTTTAGCCATAAATTCGAACGAAATTACGGGGACAGACAGACAGAAAGACGGAGAGACAACGAAATTATTATGTTTGATAAACATATTTTTGTAAAAATTAAATGTGCCTTGTCAGTCTGCGATTACGGCCGCGGAAATAAAATTAATCTTTTTTGGTCGACCCGGCGATGAAAAATGTATTATTAGAAATAGTTATCAAGTAGCAAATTACAAATTTTAGAGATCGGAGATATTTTCTGTGGAGGTCTTTTTACCCTTTTTACAGATTCATTTCTATCACTGGAAATATATGTAATATTACTCAAAATGCGAAAAAATTTGTGCGAAGCAGCAAAAGTCAACGCCAACTACTTTCAGCTCACAGCGTCATTTCCATCATGAGATATGAGGCATTAAATTATCCAATCAACTGAAAAAATAAGACGCCATAATATTCAATAAGAACATATTTCGAAAAAATAGTATTTTTAACGAACACACGAAGAAAATTTATTTGAATGTGTTGAGTCTCGCTTTGAATAATTATTTTGTGATGACTCGATATTTTTTAGCTTTTTTCTTTCATGGCACAATATTGCTTATGCTACTTTATTTGCATGGCACATTTAATCATGGCTCAATATCGCATATGCTACATTGCTGTGTCATATCCCTAATCTATTAATCTACTTGGCTGATTCAGAAGTATTATCATGACAGACAATACAGTACTACTAGGCCCAACTACCTAAATTATTTTTGTTGACAATACACTTTTGCGACACGGATTTGGGTCAAGTACGCACGACCACGAAATTATTATTTTGCGTCGAGTCAGCGCGAATCACGACGCTATAGTATCGTTTCTAAAACGCACGCACTTTTTCGATAAAAAACGCGTGAAAATAGATCAAAGAAGTTACAAAATAAAAATGGCGATAACCACCGTCCGAGATGGGTTTAGATTTAAGGGCGAGGGTACTCGACAGGAGATTGCCTATTTCACGGGGAATGCCTCCAGAGGACCGAATTTCCTCATCTCATCTTATTCTTGGGATCCGAATCTTAAGACCGGGGTAGGTACCTACCTGCTCGATGGAGGCTGAGGGGAGGCCGGCGCTAATAGGCGGCATGACCAATTCGAGAAACACGATAGCGGGTGCCTAAACTATAAGGAAAATGCAGTTTCTTTTAAATAAAAAAAAGCAGTTTTAGATGATTAGGTTTTTGATATTTGTGTTGAGTTGTTAACAAAAAAAAATGTTAACTATTCTTTTTAAGATTTGTAGATATGTAGGTAATAAGCTTATAGAGCTTATTTTTATAGCTTAGACATAAATTTTTACTGACACGCTCGAATGACGTTTCATATAATTTTGCTCTATATATGTATTTAGTGATGCCAAGCTTGGGTGTGTCGTCCTTATCTTGTATTTCAATCTAACTATTCGTTTCTTCTTCTTATATGGCTATTGTGTTATAATATCTTCGTATGCAGACGGTAAAATATAAAACAAAAAATTCTTAACCATTAACCGGGCCGAGCAGAAAGATAGATTTTTCATTAAAGCAACAATGAAGAAAATAAAGATATTTTTTTTTGCATTTAATTATTTAAAAAAAAACGCATACTCATTATGCGACTATCGCTCGATATTGACACAGATGTAGGTGTATGCTATTAGGTACTTAGGGTTAGAATAAATAAAATAATGAAAATTAATGAGAAGGACCGACAAGAGAGTTTTTGCTTATAAAACAGTCCTGGATAAGGGAAGGGTCACCATTCACTGGTGCTACAGAATTGCCACTGTCTTTGGGTGTCTTCAGGAGGCTCATATGCAAAATTACTGAAATTGAATTTGTATTAATCATTAAATACAGAAAAATCATATTAGATTGAAGAGTTTGCAGTATTAATTCGACTGAGGGCAGCAACAGCTGTTTCAAGTCCGTCATTAAAACTACCGCCTTATCTGTGAACCATACAAAATCTAAGGTTAAACGTTGCGTAATGATTTTTTCAGGTCAAATATTCCGAACAAACGGTCAAGCCACCACTGTTTTAAAACTAAGTATCTGCTTAACAGCTCTATGATTGACCGTTAAGCTACAGATACACATGCTTATTTAGTGGCACGTGAGCATGCGCAGTATCGACCTTCTCTAGGCCTTGCTTATTAGTGGCATGTGTGTACGCACATTGCTAGTAACGAGCATGCCACTTAGCCATACAACCGCCGGTTGATTTATGAGCATGCCACTAATCTTTTTCTTCTTCTTCTACTTCATCTAGGACTGCGTCCTGTCATTGCTCGGAGCCTGTTCCTGGGATACAGATGTCCAGCTATCTCGCCATCTTTTATGCGGTCTTCCTGGGAGTCTGGTACCAGACGGCAGCTTGTCCGCTGCTATGCTCACTACTCTCTCAGTACAAGCTCTCTCCACATGATGTCTCCAGTAACGTCTTCTAGATCTTCCCCATCGGACAATATCCTCGACGTCACAAGTCCTTCGTATTTCGGAATTCCTCACTCGGTCTCGGATTGTTAGTCCCGCAATCGGTCGGAGAGTCTTCATCTCAGTTGTTCTTAGGAGATTTTTTGTTCTGGTAGTGTCAGCCTTTGTCTCGATACCGTACGTCATGATTGGGCGGACACAGGTCTTATATATCTTCACTTTGCTCTCCTGGAGCATATGTTTCTCCAGACAGCATTTCTCAAGCATTCAGCAATAGTTGCGGCTTTGTTTGCTAGCTCTCTTACTTCTTCATAGAGGTCGTTACTGTTGGATATCTCGACACCCAAGTACTTGAAGTTCGTTACTTGCTCTATTATGCCACTAATAAGCATGTGTATCTGTACCTTTACTCTTAGAAGAATCAGCCCTTTTTGGCCTCGAAAGACGTAGGTACGTGATCGTGACGTACCCGATGACCACGGCCTGGTTAAGGGTTAAAATGACGAATTTTTCTTTCAAACGGAAAATTAATTTCGACGAAAGCGATTTAATCCCCTAAAAACACCAATGTGCCAGATTTCAAAAAGAGAATCTAACGTTTTGAAATTGTGTTCTGTTCAGTTCGCCGGCGTCCCCCGGGCGTTTTCACTTTTCCGGAGAGGCGCGCCTCCCTCCCCCCCCCTCGCCCTCCCGCGTAATAAGAAAATTTCCACTACATTTGCCGCGGCAACGTGTGCTGGCAACGGCGTCTTGGCAAATATCCCATTTCCTGAGGAGAGATTGCATCTTACAGCCGAGACGGCCAAACTCTGGAAATGCGAGTTCGCCGCCTTGGAGACGAGGTGCTTTAATAGTCTCTAAAGTTCAACTATTACAGCGTAAATCTTTTTTGATTCAGCGTTCAGCATTTTAAACTAATATTATTATTTTTTCAATTAGAATTAGCCAACAGAATACTAGGTACAAAATACGAGCATATAAAAAATTGAGCGAGTCTTACAGTAGTAGCAAATGATGTGTACCTGACATCTTTTCTCAGTAACGACTCGTCAAAACTACTGTAAGCAGTTTGGACGAGTCGGTAAAGACGTCTGCGGCTTCTCATGAACCGAGCGTAAAGACGTCACTCATAGAAAATTTAATAATAATTTATTTATTACTCAATTTATTTATTATTTATTTATTACTCGCAGAGAAAATCTTAAAATCGTGTAAAAAAACAAAGTGGTTATGAATCAAAAAAATAGGTAGGTACCATTAAACATAGATGTGAATATATATCGCATAAAACAGCCTTATATTTGAAAAGTATACGACAAATGAACAACTGATTTTATTAATATTTTTCCTTTAGGAAAAAATTCTTTTACAACCATTTTTTTTGTGAGAATCTATAAATATATGTTATGCATTATTTTTGTCGAACAGTTTTTTTTCTAAACCACAGTTATACAGAGATATTATAAATCTAAATTCAACATAACCCTAATTTATCGAATTTGACATTTTCTTCCGACACCTAATGTCAAAGTTGAATATGCGAAATAAAATTGATAAATTCAAAGCGGAACATTTTTTCATTCCTAATTCCTGTTAGGTGTTTCCACTGTCACTTTCACGAAATTACTGCCATAAACCAAGTGTAAATATATTACACATCAAAAACAATAAATTACTTATTTCAACTCAACTCAACATCCCAATTATAAGTGTCGTCGGCCTGCTTTAGCAAAGTTCATATTTATCATCTTCGTCAGAAAATGAAATTGTGAGATAATTGGAGTCAACGTTTCAATTCTCAGAAAGAAATCAAAGAACGCGCGTGCTAAACCACTATGTTTGTTTTATTGTGCACCATATTTTATTTTAAATATTTTATAAAGTAAAATGTGAGAAGGTAATTTAAGTTTTAATGATTTTTTTTTTGAGATATCATACTTTAAGACTAGAAAAATAAATATTTAGGTACACCAAACAAATATTTACACTGATCATCATGTACGTTATAATTATACCTATATTAACTTGTAACAAAATTAAATTTATTTGATAGAGCATTGAAAATATGAAAGAAAACATTATTTTTTCAAGGTTTTCTCTCTTGGAGTAAGATTAATTAACGACTTTGATAGCGTGGTTGAATTTATTTGTTCTGTTGCTGATACATAAGAGTATGAAGTTATTCGAACTAAATATTTATTTAAATTCCAGACCACATCAACTAAAATTATATTATGTGTCTGAATTGTTATTATATAACATTGTAATGCCGTCAATGTTGACATTTTAAGTTTGACAGGTTGGAAATTAACGAATTCAATCAATCAGAAAGCTCTAAAACGTGAACAAATGTTAAGTCGTTTACAATTCATTAATAATGAGCTTTCTAATTGATTAAATTCATTAATTTCAAACCTGTCAAACTTAAAATATCAAAATTGTTACAATAACTACGAAGTTATACAATAACTGTCAAGGTACAGAAATATCGATATTGCTTTTTCATAATGCGACCGATTATGAATTGTAAATATTCAAAACTGTATTTTCTGTCTCCAAATAAATAATATAAATAGGATAATAAATGTTAATCAATTAATAAATTGAGACTTACAGATAAGGTCGATATATTCACGGAAATATACCTACAAGACTTCTTATAGCGTAATTGGATAACGCGCTTGCCCCGGAAATGAGGAGATCCGTGGTTCGAATCCCGGTAGCAGCCAAATATTTTTTCGTGGATTTGTTTTTTCTGTATGTCTTTCTAATTGATTAATTAATTTGGTTTTAAATTTCACAGAACTTTGTTCTGAAAAAATTGCAACTTCACAATAAGAATGTGTTCTTGAATATAATGATGGGGAATCTTTAAGGATTTCAGCATCAATACAGGGTCAGCACAATACATATTATATGTACGAACACAGTACACATTCTTGTGATTGGAGAAAAATACCCAACATTAGGTATTAGGATGCCGACTTCTACCTACTTAAAAATCCGGGTTTCTTATATGGAGCTCGACATGCAAATTTATGTCAGAGAAAGAGAGGGAATTAATAGCTCCACTGAGGCCCGAATTCAGAGTCAATACTTAGATGATTTAAAGGTTAAGGTACGCCTTAAAAGAGTAATTTTCAGTACATAATTACATTTTTAAGGCGTACCTTAACATTTAAATCATCTAAGTATTGACTCTGAATTCGGGCCTGAGTATCTTGTGGAAGTACTTAGAATATTAAATGAAAAAAAATAAAGAGGGTTATTAGTAGGTAGGTATCTAACTAGTCACACGTCGGTACTAACGCATAGGCAGTATAGGCAATAGGCAAAGTAATTAATTGAAATCTACCTAGTGAATCTTTCAAATATTTTCAAGGTTTTTGTGCTCAAAAATAAAATGTTCTAACACATTTTCAAAATAATTTTATTCTTACCCATGGCGTCTTGCCTCATCCCCGCCACGGCGCTCATGTTGGCTGCGCTGTGGCTCATGGAGAACGGCTGGGACATGCCGGGGTAAGAAGAAGCGCCCATCTAAAAAATGAAAACAATGTTTACCTAAAAAAATTGAAACCACTCATGAATGTATACTTTTTATTTATTTTATTTAATATTTTGACATAATTATTTTATAATATAATTTCTTGGCTATTAATGGTGTTACGCATTAATTTGTATTTTAATTTTTATATTTATAAATAAATTGATTAAAAAAAGGTAGCTACTGGTAAATTATTTGGTCATGGCACTTCAAGGAGATGTTGTGTAATGATACACTCAAAAATGTGCGCGAACGATATCTATGCGAGAAAGTGACAAAGTTATAAGACCGCTTCACTTATTTAACCGAATTTCTTATCATTTTTCGAGGCAGAAAAAATGTTATTACATTTACGACACGAGTATAAAGCATTTTTGAAACATGTATTAAAGTTATGAATGGAATTTATTAACTTAAACATCACTTTTAGAGTCATATCTTAATATTATAAAATGTTTATACTTCTATAATTTTCTACATTACCCACCTGTAGAAGAAAACCCTCAGTAAATTGCTAATTTTAGAGCATTTCCGAGTGCAAAAGAAATAAAGTGATTTCTGTGGTTTATATCTACTGTTGTAGATACCTACTACTCACATATTTGTGTGTGTCACCCACACCCAATCCGTGAAATAAAGGTACGTTGGGTTCGTAATTTATTGGACTTGTGGTTATGGACGCGAATTGATTTATTCGGTAATCACCGACGGTTGCTGAAGCGTATTAATCAGTCCGTTAATGAATATACCAGATTAAAACTATTTAGTTTCCAAAGCGCAGCCGGACGACAAATTTATTAGTAATCGGATAAACAACATATGTTTGCGGGAAACGAATTCTCGCCGTTTGCGTGCTCATTTGCATAATTTCCAATTAGGACCTATAATGTCGTTATTAAGTGTAAAATTATAATAAAACGACACGAACACGTGTTGTGACAGTTTTTCACATTCATTTTTTTAAGCATATAATAAATTTGTAAGATCTCTTCGAAGCACCTATCGAATTTGTAAAATCCCTTGAAGTACATAACAAATTTGTAATATTTGTTTATATTTTTAAGGCAAACGATTAGTCTATTTATAATTGGTGCTAACCTCAACTACGTAGGTTGGTTTCGTAATAAAAAAAAAGTTGTTAAAGCAATGAAATTCTTTGAGGAATTATGTAGGTACTCTTGGATAAATGTACGAGTAGTACCTACTTTTGTTAATCAATTTATTTTTAATATAGAATGTGACTATTTTGGAAACCTTCATATTTTTTGTACAATTGTTAATTAAAAAAAATGTTATGAGAATTTCCTGCACGTGTAAAATTTTAAAGAAATTAAATTTTAATTCACTTCCACTGGTATAACTGGCAGTCGTTGCGTTTGCTTGCTAATATCGCGTTTTGTAATATCACCAATCACTGATCACAATGATTTGCACTACGGATATCGCACAGCCGTATGACTCGTTTTATAGCTACATTCCCTAGAATGGTTTATTCTAGAGGTAACGAGAAGCCCGTAGAAAGTTCCAGGTGATTCTACGTAGTTTTTTTACTATGCGATGGAATGTTGTATAATTCTCTAGAGAGATAACGCGGTCGCGGATGAGTGACCCTTGATTGACCCGCCGTTGCGTGACATCGTTGTTATCAGCACTTAGTAGGTACACAGTAATGTGCACTGTATTATCAAGATGTAAGTTCAATATTATAGTAAAATGTATAATAATGAAATAAATAAAGGTGGCAGGACCGTGTCAGCGCTGTTATTTTTGCAGAAATAGTTTTTACCTGCGGGTAGCGGTTGATGGGGGCGGGGTGGGGGTAGGGCTGGTAGCCCCGGTAGCCCTGGATGTTCCTCATCATCCCATTGCACGAGGGCAGGACGGAGGGCGCCAGCGCTTTCTGCAGCTGCTTCTCCTGCTTTCTGTATTTTGCTCGGCGGTTTTGGAACCAAACCTGTTCAAATAATTTATCAAATTAGTTCAAAATACTAAAATCCTAATTGTAATAATTTCGTTGTTTGTCCATTCGTTCGTCTGTCAGTCTATTAGTTTATCAGTCTATATTTTAGGTATAGATAGGGCCAAGGGCTCCCATATTGCTGGAGGCCTCGAGGCTCTAATGTTGACACAGTTTTTTGCAAGCAACCCCAAGAAACACGAAGGGAATTTATATATTTAATTATGACTCTGTGCATACATACGGATATTATTTCGCTCTCGAAATTCGTGTGATTAATATTGAACGGAATGAATCATTGGTTATCAATTGTATGTATGCAGTTATTATATATTAATGATATTTAGGACCTTAAACACCAAATTTCATATCTCTAATGTTATACGACATATGGGGCATTAGCATTGAGACACGAATTTAAAAATTGCTTAAGCATTTTTTATATAACTTCGCATCTCTAGAAAAAAGCTTTATCTACCTAGAAAAAGCTCTAATATGGTTCGTGTCCATAATGTGTTTAAGTACTTAGGATTAAGCATATTACTCGTATATCAGTACAGTAAACAGGATTAAAAAAGTGTTACTGAAGTAGTGAATGAGAGAATAATAACTTGTTGGTCTTGTGGTTAGGACACTCGCCTCGTGATCCAAAGGTCGCGGGTTCGAACCTCACTCCAGACTAGCAAGTTAGTCCTATTTTCATAGAACAAGCGTTTAGCTTATTTTGAAAATAGTAAGAATATTGATGTGATACGTATCCTGTATTCGCATCACTATTTAATTTTTTATATAGGTAGGTAGGTATGTGATGCGTGTATTGAAGATATCGGAAATAGGCGATGGCGTGGAAGTCTCGGCTTGTCGAGCGAACTAGATACTGAAAAATGATTCTGTTAGAAACCTTAACAATCGATGAGCTTATAAGATAAGTGAGTTAGTTTCTCGTATATACTTTATCGACTTCTTCAGTAGGCAAGTAATACACTTCGCGCCCACACTGTATGTGGCACCGGCACCCAGTACCTACCGATCTATTGCAGAGCAAACCTTGAATTTCCCCGTTCGTAATTCCCAATGTGTATGTGAATGCCTTTCATCTTGGGGTTATCTGACATACGCGCTCTTTATATTATGTAGGGGTGAAAAACAAGGGCGTGCAGCTTCGGGAAACGTGAGAGGGCGGGACCTCTCCCTGGCGGGGGGCGGAGGGGAATACCTCGCCAGGGGGATGCGGGGGAAGGGACATGCCTTAACACTGAGGTGACTCAGTATTAGCAATACGCGGTCAAAAGCTAAAAGTGCATCGATGCAAGATGGTATGAAGTATTCCTTCGTTACAAAGATCAAACAAATTCAGATATTTTAAGGGCTCGCGTTTACAATAATTTGCTGACGTATTTTCCGCTGCTCCACATAAAATTCTTTCGGCACAGATGCTTTAATCCCAATCTAACCTAACCTAACCTCTAACATGTAGTAAAAAAATGTTTAATATACTGAATTCTTATCATTCTTGGACAACATCTTGAAGTTGTTCGTAAATGTTTGCATTCTCATTGCTCATTGTTTGTTGGGTGTGTTTTTGTGCATACTTTCATTTATTTAAAAAAATACATGGGCATATTTAATGTTTGGATATAGTCACTAAAACACCCTCGGATATAAACCTAGGACATGACTCTGAGTGTAAGTGTATGAATACATGTTTTTGAAATTTGATTCAGTATGTACGAGAATTAACATTGAAAAACAGAGCTAGTGCATTTAATGTACATGTTGGATCTAAGTTGGAAAAGAATATAGTTTATTTTCATATTATATTGTTTATAACTATTATCATTATTTAACCTCCTTTATTCCCTTAGGAATTCGGAATGTATCACATCAACTTTGCGACATTTCTCGAGCCTGTCCACATGTACGATACAAATTCCGGTCCTTATCAATGTCCATAAATGAATGCTTTAAAATGTATTGAATCTATCCACCGACTGGAACTTCCTTTAAAAAATCTCAAACTCCTAAAATTCTGGAGTTAAGTCGGTCGAACACGGCGACCGTTCTTGTAAGTCTTCAGATCCAATGGTGCGGGAAGGTGCTGTCTAGACCGTTCTTTATTGCAAAAAGTATATAAAGGAGGTTCTCTATCATTTCATGTTGTGGCATTACCAAACAGGCGAGCGACAGGCGCATGGTGAGATGTCCGGAGAGGATGTTTAAATACCCGCGCACACCGGCGCGTGATCTTCTTTGCTGATCCTAGTCTGAGAGTCAACATATTAATTACTGTATAAATACTTATACATTAAATATCGACATTTTTACGGAACACCTGCAACTCATCCATCCAACCAGAAGTTGTGTTTCAATAACTCGCCGACATCACAGGAAGAAAACTCTTCTTGGTTGCTGAACTCATGACAACATCGCGGTCCTTCCATCAGCCTCCATAGCACAACTGCTTTTCTCCACTCTTCACAATCCTGGGCCTCGTTTAGAGGGACGTTCTGCGAGCGAGGAAAGTGAGGTTCTGGTCATCGCTTGGATTTAGTCTGTCCATCTTATTGGAGATCGACCTCTCGCTCTTCCTCCTTGTACATTCGTCAACAACTTCTCCAGGTTATCTTCTCGTATTTTTTTCTCGCTCGCAGAAAGCGTCAGTCGCTAGCGAAGAAGTATAGTTAGTGCCCATCAAATTGTCAATTGTTGCGAAGTACATTTTTATTAATTATATTTAAACAAGCTGTAAACCGTCAAAAATGATAGAACTTTTACATGCCGGTTCCTAAAGAATTAGTGTTTACTTATTTATAGACGACTTCCATGAAATAGTAATAACGACTTTTGTCAAAATATTTGAATTTTTTTTTTATATTTCGCCTGCCGGCGATTGGGCGGAGCATGAAATGGTTCGCGTCTTTGCTAAGTCCTATATGTACTTATTTTTGACGGGTAATGTAACGGGTAACATCGCTATAGTTGCCGCCTTCGGGTTTGCTGGCCCGGGGTTCGACAGTTTAATTTCGTTTTTTAGCCGCGAACGAATTTACGGATGGACGGCCGAACAGACGGGCAGACGCACAGACAGCTAAATTATGCTTGATTAAGAACCGAGTTATTTATCTCTAATATATTTATTTTTGATTTTAATGTTTCGAAAATATCGTGACAAACTTTGTGGAAGTTCATTGTAATATATATTTTTAAGAAATAAAAAATAAAAACGTTGTTTTCTTCTCACTATAACACTTTGATTATAAGTTTTAATTAAAGTGTTATGGTGAGAAGAAAACAACGTTTTTATTTTTAACTTCTTAAAAATATATTTTTGACTTTCTTAATGTCTGTAATTTTATTTTAAATTTTATTATACGTTGTATCCTGATGGAGGGACCATTGACCACGAAATATATTGATATTTCAACAAAATAGTGATGTATATTATAAGTATTTTCTTGATAATTGATAAGAAAAAAAATTACACTATATTTTTTTTATATAAAATATAAATTATAAATGCTTGTAGTTTCAGATTTTCAGTCAATATTAATTCATGGTCACCGCGCTTAGATCGTACCTTGCAGAGGGTTGTGTTGCCTTAAGAAGAGCGTGCAGGGGAGGAAAAATGGGATGAGCGCTAACTTCGTTACGGATCCATTTGATGGGATTTCAGTCCCCCGCTGTCGGGAGGGGCGGCCCTCCAGCCCCTCCAGCCCCCCTCTCTCGCGCGCTGCGAGCGTTAATTGAAAGTTTTCTTTTCTCGAACTAGCGCAGCGCTGTGAATGGGCGCCGAGCGATTCGATTTTATTCGATACAAATTAACGAAAAGTTTCGACAGCCAATAGGAACGTATTTTCGCATTTGAATTTGGAAACCAGCTTCAAAATCTTTCTGGTAGTGTGAAAGTTACCTTCAGTGAGGCTGTACTTAAGTAAAGACTCGATACGTAATGGTCTCGTGTTGATATTAGACAATAATGTCTCGGATAAATGATTAGAAAAAACGAGCGTACAGTCACCGGATGCGAACTTAACCGTAGTCCCATTTAGTTATAAATATTTAAAATTAGACATGGATTATTGCCCAAATACTTAAATAAAAGGATGAAGTTGAACAATTATTTTCATTTATACAAGAGGTGACGACAGTACAAGACTTCAAGAGGAAGAAAAACAAAACAAAATTGTTTGAAAACCGAAAACAATGAAAAATACAGTGAACGTAAAGGAGGAGTGTAAAAACTTTACTATTAAAAACTTTTAAAAATGCATAATGATTATATATCTACTACAATATATTTTTTTAATGTAAAGCGAATATAACGTAAAATATGGAACTAAATAAGCAGTAAAATAAATAAATAAATATTCTGTATTCGCATTAATTTAATTCGCTAGAATATTTCCGAGAATATTTGTAGGTAGATATACAATGACTTAAGCAAATTTACTTGCATCAATTACGAATCAATTGTCATCAAAAAAATAAAGTTAAAAAAATAGATGGACTACGATATTAGATACCGTAAAAGTTTTAAAATCTCTGGATTATTTCAGAATGAGTTACATGAGTATCAAAATGATATTTTAACTCGACTTACTTGCGTCTTACCATAGCCAATTTCTTCTTCGTAATACTATGAATCAATCAAAATTAAAACTAAAAAAATGTAATACTCTTACGAGTATATCTGATTTTTTCACTATCTCTAAATAAATAAAAAAAAAAGGGAGAGATAAAGTCGGCTTTCCTGACATAAAAATTGAATTACACGTTCGATTTTGTTCAATATCCGTCCCTTCTGCGAGCGGAACAATTATTTCACTTGATGATTCTTCTCTTTTACTGCCTTTAAAGCGGGAGACGTACTTTGTCTCAGGGCTACTTTTACAAGTTGTCGTTCTTGTTTGGAATCGAATCATGCAATAGTTAGAGAATGTACTTGAAGAAAACCCTGTAATACCGGGTTGGCTTGGCATTTCTTAGTAAATATGTACGTAATACCAGATTTACTCGGTATTTTTTTACTTCATATATTTTTAACATGTATTACCCCTGCTTGCTAGATATATATTGTGTACCAATATATAAATTGTAGGATAAAAGCTATAAAACGGCCATATTTAATTCATTCTCACATATTGTAATTATTTCACTTTGCTTGTTACGCTTATCGATTGCGAATTTGTATTCTAGATTGTTCTATTTACCGTGATTATTTTTACATATTTTATTTTACTGTATCATATTTTATAGATTGTTATTTGTGATTATTTTATTTTAGTGTGATTATTTACTCATTTTATTTTATACTCTTATGATGTTTTATAGATTGATTTTTTAGCCCTGCTTGTTACTTTTTTTGATTTTATTTATCTTTTTACCAAATTACATTCTTTCTTGTTTCATCGTTGCATTTCAATTTATTCTTTTTTTTTGTTTTCTTCTTATAGTTTTATTGCTTTTGTAAATCCACATGAAAGATGCTGCTTTGATAAGAAATATAAAACTATTATTTGCATTTTTTTCCTGCATCTCGCATGATAGTTTAATATTTTAAAAAACATATTGCTCTTGATTTTTACTGTATGTACTTTCTTTCAAAATACATATTTAATGTCAATCTAAGGGGATAAAATGTTTAAAAAAAACTACCTACTTCAGAAAAGATATTTCTTTATATCTAGCGAGATAGGTAGTGGCCGAGAGGTTTGTTACATATTATCCTAATTTATATGTAGGTATCAAGCAATTAAATGTCTATTCTTGTCCAATAAACGCCGATTAATCGGCGATAAAATGAATTCATTTAGCAAATATAACGTAATACCAGATTGATTCGGTAATATATGTAAAATCAGATTGCTTAGCAAATATTAATTTTGATTTTATAACCCGTGTCTACTGAATGAGACATGATTTCATTTAGTTAATAATACAATTTTATCATTAACTAATATTAAATATGCATAAATTCAACAACTAGCCGTAAACTCGTGAAAAATCATGGGACATAATACTAATTAGTAACAACCTTTGCGTGTAACCCGTCACACTTGGGCGCTAATTAACGGCTAGTCATCAGAGTTGTTGTAATTCCAGCGAGTTATGGACATACGTACATTCGAAATAGGATAGCTGATTTTATTTTAATCTGAGACGTTTGCATCCCCTTCTGCATATTTTGATATTATTCTGTTGTTTGACATTCTCTAGCAGATTATTGTATTCCTAGATATGTAATACCTACATATAAATAGTTTCGCATGTTTTTATTTTATTTCTATTTAGAATTCTTATATTGTTTGCATCTCTTGTGTTATGTCGAGGAATATATCTATATTAGAAGTATTTAAACTTTTGTATTGTATAATAAAATCAGTGTGTTTAGCTTTAGTCTTTGTTTTACGGTGAGCAAATTTAAATCTGTTACCATCTTTTTAATTTTAGAGCATTTCCTTCTCCTTCCTAGAATGATTCTCAAGGTTAAACCATCATTGATCAGTAAAATCTCAGAGTAATATTTGTACCGCACACATATGTTGAGTTATTTTTCACTACCACAGTTTCGAGAGGAACAGTTTTTCTTATAATCAGGTGTAATTTATTAATTTGGACTGCTGGTGCAAAGTTAATTTTGTTTATTAAAATAATCTTGTGCACCACATTAATAAAACCTATCTTGCAAAAAATATGGTTAAAATTTTGTATCAAAGCGAATTAATTTAAAAAATATTCAAAATAACTTATTTTCATCATAAACATAGAAATATAAAAAATGCAAACTTTGACGTCGCTCATCTCCTTACCTCCAACGCAATACATGTCCATCTAATTCGTATTTCAAAGGAAAATGACATTTCGCTTCAATATAGTCTATCAGTTTTACTTCAAATTATCTGCAATGCTAGGCTTTTATTTCAATGCGACATCTTTTCAAAACATTTACATCGTAAAGAATCAACATGTCCAGTGAATAATAGTCCATTGGTTTTTCTAAATTGATGAATGGATTTTTCTCAACTTCTTGATATACCACCATATACAGGGTGTAACAGACCTATTCCACAATATTTTACAGGTGGATTTCTGCCTTGATTATGAGTCGAAAATGTTCATGCAACCACGATAAATAGCTATGAAATATTAGTTTTTTTCTATATTTCTGACTTATTTTTTGCAAAACGTTGGACTATTATTACAGTAACTTATAGCTAAAATGAATAATTCATTTCCTTTAATACAAGTCAAATAAAATAATAAAAACCTTCCAATTCCAATTGGAATTTTTTCAGGGTTTTTATTATTTTATTTAACTTTTATTGAAACGAATGAATTTTTTGTAATCGTTATAAGTTACTGTAGTGATACTTCAACGTTTTGTAAAAAAATAAGTCAGAAATATTGAAAAAAGATGGAAACTTTGGTGTCGCAAAAAACTTATTATCAATAGATATTGCATAAATCCATAACTATTGATCATTATTATTGATCATTAACTCCATAACTATGGGTCATGGTTGCTTGAACATTTTCGACTCATAATCAAGGCAGGAATCTACCTGTAAAGTACTGTGGACTAGCTCTATTACACCCTGTATATTCGCCGGATAAATTCATTAGTGATTATTGGAGCTCTGTCTGTTTAATGATTTTGTTGTTAGAAATATCGTTGTCCCTGGAATAATCATTCACGAACAGCGCTAACTAGGACACGTAAAACGTATCATTGATTGTCGGTATCTATCGAATAATAAATAGAACAGCAACAGCCTTATTCCGGGCACCGTTACCGGGTGTGCAGGTTTGTTATCTAAAGCTGGCACGTACACGGTACTCCCACCAATGCAATTTTATTATACAGCATGTATTAAAAAAATCGTTTTATATCATTTTAACCAATTAAAAATGCAAGGTTTTTAAAGGCACTTAGGGCCGGTTGTTTCAAGTTGGATTAAAGTAAGCGTTCTTTTAAAGCATAGATTTTTACGTTCTCCACTAATCAGACGATCCGTTTTCGTAAAAATCTATGCTTTAATCGACCGCTTTCTTTGATCGAACTTGAAACAACCGGGCCTTAGTAAGTATAACAATCTGTGCTATTCTGAAAATAGCAATATTGAGATGTCAAATCTTTATCCCAATCTTGACAGGTATGAATTGTATTGTATTGCCGCCAATTTAGATATTTTAAGTTTGACATGTTTGAAATTAATGAATTCAATCAATCAGAAAGCTCTAACGCGTAAACAAAACTTAAGTTATTCACAATTATGAATAACGAGCTTTCTAATTGATTGAATTCATTAATTTCAAACCTGTCAAACATAAAACATCAAAAAAAAAACGGCGTCACAATGTTATACAATTAAGATCAATGATATAATAAACTGAATACGTCAATGGTCAAGATACAGGAAATAGCAATATTGCTTAGTTCAGAATACGGATGAATGTTTGTTTTAATTTTCACGTAATCTACTTTTATCAAAGGGTTGTTATATTAAACCACCGTTTTTAATATCTTTGAGTCAATTGGGTGGGTCATCAATCGGATATGCGACATCTAAGCTTGCATTTTTTTTCAATATTTCTGACTTATTTTTTGTAAAACGTTGGGCTATCGTTACAGTAATTTATATCGAGTATGAAAAATTCATTCCCTTAAATACAAGCCAAATAAAATAATAAATACTTCCAATTCTTCCAATTCCAACCTTCTAACTCCAATAGGAAAACATCCCAATTGGAATTTCTGCAGAGTTTTTAAATATTGAAAAAAAAATTAAAACTTTGATATCATGGTCATGGTTGCTTGAACACTTTCGAATCATAATCATGGGACGAATATAGTCCTGCGAGGTTATTAATGTTTTCCAAAAAACACGGTATATAGATTTTCTCATCCAAGCTCGACGATTGTTCAGACTTCTTACAGAACCTACCATCTTTTAGTATTAGGTAGGTACCTATAACTGGTTTATATGATTAAGACAAGTCAATAATGACCATAAGAATCAGATAGATTTAGTCTGTGTTTAAATGCAGTTTTTTCCTTTTTTTCTCTAGGTCGAATATTAACTGAGTTACGAGTTATTAAAATTTTTGAATGACCGCCATTTTGAAACAAGATGGTGGTTCAAGTTGGCCAGTAATTTGAATCAGATTTTCCTGCAAGTTTTTAATAATTTAATTTGACATGCAACAAATAATAATATTGCGAATATTTAAAAAAAATATTCGATAGGAGTTAGGCTCCTTAATATTAGTCCTATGTTTTGCAGAAGACAAGTCAAAAATATTGAAAAATGGGAATTTTGATAATCAAACACAATAATTTCGTTGTCTGTCTGTCTGTCCGTCCGTCCGTTCGTCTGTCTGTCTGTCTGTCCCCGTAACTTCGTGTAACGTCCGCAATTTCGTTCGAATTCACGACTACAAAACCGAATCAAACGGCCGGAGCCTGAACTCCGGGCCAGCAAACCCGAAGGCGGCAACGACAGCGATGTTGCCATCGCTCAGCCTGCATTACCCGTCAAAAATACACTAGATATAGGACTTAGGAAAGACGTGGACCATTTCATGTTCCGCCCAATCGCTGGCAGGGGAAATATAAAAAAAATGTTCAAATATTTTGAGAAAACTCGTTATTACTATTTCATGGGTGCCGGCTATAAATAAGTAAATACTTATTCTTTAGGAACCGGCATGTAAAAGTACCGTCATTTCTGACGGGTTACAGCTAGTTTTAATATTATTACGGCATTAATGTTACAAAATTTTCGACTACCTACCAGGGTGTATGCCAACTTTTAAACATACGATGGTTTCGGGGTTTCCAGGTCCTGGTCAAATTTGTCATATCATGTGACCTTCTACGATAGCTAGTAATAGGTCATGCCTTACCGGTTTTAGGTAAACCGATTTGTCGTTAAATGTGGAAAAATTCTATTACAGTAATTCGGTAATTCTTTAAATTATTTTCACTTTTTAATGTATGTTGTAATAATATTTTTGAACTGCGATTTTATGCGACGATATTTTCAGAAAGCTGAATTGCGTGTTTTTGTATGGTTCATTTACCCGAAATTTCATGGAATATTCTACGGCGTAATATAATGCGCGCACGTGCGTTGAGGATCCGAAGCTAATCACGAGTCAAGCTTACGATACTTTGATAATTATTCACCTTTGATGGCCTACGAAGTTTCGTGAGGTCCGGTTGCATTAACCATTTCACCATTTCGTCATTGCAATTTCATTAATTATTAAAATTACGATATCCTATAACACACCTTGTCGTGTCTTAACAAAAAATCGACCCTAACATTTTTGTGGAGTAAAATAATAAAAATAATAAAAATAAAAGCAAAAGTAGCAAATTCAAAATTAAAAAAATGTTTTGAATGCTGTCACCGAGGATTACTGACTTAAAATGTACTGAATTCTAGATTTTATGAATCTATCCCTTCCAAAATTATGTTTCCTATAAATGTTTGGCTATAAAATCTTGAATTCAACACATCATAAATAAGTAATCCTCGATTTTTTTTTGGATATTGCTGCCTTTGCTTTTATACCTCAGATATTATTTATTGATTTAATATTCACGGAAGATCAACAGTACAACAAAGAAGCATAGAAAACATTAATATAATATAGATGGCCAATTACAGGTCTCCACTTTTAGAAATATGTTAATAATGATAAATATGTTATGAAGTAAACTTGGCGTGTTAAGAATAATATAACAAGAAAGAATAAAAAATTTAAACAAAAGAAAAAGAAACTTAATTATTAGCAGAAATACTTAGGCATGTTGAGAATGATACAACAAGAAAGAATAAATAAAATTTAAACTAGAAAATTTAGGCATGTTAAAAGAGCAGAGAAATTTAGGCATGTTAAATTAAATAAATCTAAAAATAAATTAATGCGGTGGTAAATAAGATGAAAGCCGTTACCGACTGCATGTCGAAAAATTGAATAAAACCAATTTTTTGAGGACGAATGTCGATTAGATCGCGCGCAGTGCGCACGCGCACCGGTTCGAACGGGATCCACGGTTTAAACTGTCGCCACCGACTAAAATTCAAGTTGATATAACCGGCTCTTGGAGGGATGTTATTTTTGAAAAGCCCCATCTTCCGGGGCCCCGGGGCGGCAGGTCCGAGCCCCGGCGGCGCGCATTCAGGAATCAGCCGACGGAACGGCCTCCGCCGGGAACAATGTCGATGATGCGCGAACCGGTAACGAGGTTTGGCACGCAGGGCGGCTCCTGATTGGATTAGGAGCTCATTTGCCCCCCGCAGCTGCCGGCTGACTCACCGAATTATTTAGCAGCCCTCTGTCGTTTCAGAGCGCAGCTCCGTTTCGCTGCATTTCCGCGCACAATCGTACACACGGCGTGCCGCTCTGACCGATGTGACGTCGTGTGAATACTCCTCGGGAAAATAATGAATGTCGCTTTTTTGTGAAACTAACTTTTTAATGCCGTCTGTTGACTTTTTGGGGTATTATTTTATACAATAAATCAGAACTGGGTAAAACCGTGGTGGTCAACTTCAATAGTTTAATTTGTATCTGTTTATCCATCGCAAGAAACAGGAATATCCGCCCGCCGAACGTCAAAAAACGTCGTTGTCAATTTGACAGTACATAAATTTAATATACGTACATACATAGAATACGTTATATAGTAATAAGTTGATTCAATATTTATATAAAAATAGCATAAGTGAAAGTAATAATAAACATTTCTTGACATTGATTGTTTTCACAGGTAGATTCCTGCCTTGATTATGAGTCGAAAATGTTCAAGCAACATGGAAAAATTTCAATAGTTACGGAGATATGCATCATCAAAATTAGCATTTGTTTTTCAATATGTCTGACTTATTTTTTGCATTGTGCTTTCATAATGGTAACTTATTTCGAATACGAAAAATTAAAAAAGTCAATTTATCTATATATTATGTAAGTCACATAAAATGATCAAACCCTTCCGAAAAAATTGTAATATAATTTTCTGCAAGGTTTTTATCATTTTATATAACTTTTATTGAAACGAATGAATTTTTCATATTATTGTTATGGTAGTCCAACATTTTAAATATTGATAAAAATGCTATCTTTGATGTTGCATATCTCTATGACTGTTGATTTTAGATCATGGTTGCTTGAACATTTTCGACTCATAATTAAGGCAGGAATTTACCAGTAAGGAATTATGGGCTAGCTCTGTATATCTATTTTACACATTAACTATAAGCAATACAACGCATAACCTAGTTAAAGCTTCCAGTAACAAACAAAAAAATACTGGAAAAAGCTTTTAAAGAAACACTTTCTCAAAAGCTATTTTATGTGATGCTTTCTTTCATTATAATATCTTTATTACATTATCAGCATCTGTATGCTATTTTTGTACTTTTTCATTAAACCTTGTACTTTGCAATAATAATTTTTTAGCGTAGTGTTTAATGTTGTTATTCCCGGAATGAGATTTTTAATTCATTGGGAATAATAACAAATTATTTGTAATAATGAATAATAATTAAATAAATAAATAAAACTTAAAAAAACTAGTGATTTGTATCTGATTGTATCGATGATTGGTAACTGATTTATAGTAAGTTGACGGGCAATCAGATCAGACCGATAAACTGGTTACGCCACTGACTGGCCCCAGACGCTCCAGGATGAGTTAGATTAGTGCTAAGCCACAGCATTCTATGGCAATGTTATATTTAGATCTTGCTTTGTAATTGCGTATCCGATTTAAATTAAAAGTGAATCTTTTATCTAAAAATATTCAATTGTTGAATTAAATAACATAGGGAGGTTCCAGAATTTATGGAAATGGTTTTTATACATTAATGATTGTGTTTTTTTCTAGGTTTGAATTTCTGACCGTAGAAATTGTGTAATTTTGATTGGATTATGCCATTCTAAATATAATACTAATTTATTATTATAATTGTATTTATTCTTCATTATAAAACACCGAATAATGTATCTGTAGTAAAAATAACCACGCCAAAATTTTCTTCTTAATATTTTACCAGCTGCAACCCGTCAAAATCGACGGAACATTGGATCGCGTCTTTGCCTAGTGTATATTTATAGCATCTTTTTGGCGCTGCGGCGTGAAACGGTCGGTTCGGGTTTGCTGGCCCGGGGTTCAGGCCCCATCTCCGGCCGTTTTTTAGCCGTGAATTCGAACGAAATTACGGACTTACACGAAGTTACGGGGGCGGACAGACAATACAATTATTATGGTTGATTACACGAAGTTACGGAGACAGACATACGGACGGACGGTCAGACAACGAAATTATTATGTTTGATCATGATAATAATTGTTATTTATGTTATTATTTATGTTATTATTTTGTGCTCTCCTGTATTATGAACTATGCAATAACTAAATTACGAGAGTCTACCCGCGCATTATCGAAGCCTCTCGAACGGCCCACATGAAACAAGAATCAACTAAGCTATTCTAATAATCACTAGAAATATGGAGAAACGAGTAGAACGTTTTCGAGGCTTTGCGAGGTGGGCGGGCGCAGGTGCAAACAGTTGTTTATTGTGACAGTTCCATAGAAATCAGCGGCGATTCAGTGTCCGACCAGCGACAATAATTTAAGAGAGTACCAAACAGCCATTTGGATATAAATGCGACTACTTACGTGCGAATTGACGTGAAATAGTGTGAACCTGTGTGAAATATTTTAGAACAATTCGTGTGAGTTTAAGAACTGTACTCCGAATAAATTCGTGTCCAGTGATTTTGTGAATTTATTTAAAAAAAAAAAAAAAATCGATAATTAATTTAAATTTTTCATTTGCCTCACTTAGCCGCAATCCCGTGACAATATTGCGTAATATAAATATATTTAAACAACTTTTATTTTTTGAAATAGTCTCTAAAAATACTTTCCCCTTTCCTAAGGTAAACTACATCATTAAAAACTTTCTATTATAAGAATCTGTCTAATGTCGTCATGTCAATCTTCCTGTAATGTTTTATTTTAATCAAAGAGCCACATGCAGGGACGTTGATAATATGTACGTACATTAAATGAAAGCAAAATAAATGGTAATCTTAACTTTCCAACATGTCTGCAACATACACTTATATATAGTAAAAAAAAAGTAACAATAGAAAAAAAAAGATAAAAAATAACACAAAACAGATAGTAAAAGAGGCGTTACCAGCGATAAAAAATATATTGATATAGAAAGTAATATCATACGGAAGGTATACACAAAAAAAAGTATATGCAAAATCCGGAAGTTTCTGAATATGCTGGGAGCAGCTAATGGGAGGTGTGTATACTGGTGAGGAAGGTTTTCTTAAATTAAAAAAAAGCGCTAAGCACATCCACCCCATCCACATCTCGATGATATAGGTGGTTATATAATCTGCAAATCCTAGCGATATGGTTGTTTTGACCAATGAAACGTGTTAAGGATCCGGAGACGAGGATTTCGCGCGTGGAAGTTGATGCTCCTCATTGCTGATGTATTCAGGGTTCCGTTAGCTAACCTATGAAGCATCGATCGTTCCGCAACTGTCCTCCTATCTCTTGTGAAGTAGTTTTGTTATACTGTGGTGGTCAAAGACGCGTTCATATACACGTGTACGGAGGTACCACATATGCTGACATCGAGACGGCAGACCGTTACCCTCGATACAGAGGTCGCGGCAAAAGCGCTGAGCATAACGAACAAGGCGACGATGTAAGCCAGACCAATGACCAAGTACAAAGGCGAGGTATAGCAGAGGGTATGGACTATCGGAGTGACGAAACGCACCTTGCTGATCTAGGCTAAATACCCACACGCGCGGCTGAGAAAAAAGGAAATCATAACACCCCCGATTCCTTTGTTCTGGATCACTATATAAGTACGCGCCCGCAGAACAAATCATCTCACTCCAGCGGGGCTTCTCGGATACAGCGGAAGCCCTCGCCGTCATACCTTCGAACTTCGCGCCTTTCAATTGTAACCTTTGTACACTACTGTATTCTTTATAACTTGTGTTTTGTAATCAAATAAATTCTGTCAAACCATCGTGACTTTTACATCGTCAACCGCAGCAGAGATCTCCGACTCTACAAACGGAGTGGTGACCTTTGAGTTCAACTCTATCCAAAACCGGAGGGCTCATCCACCTTCAAAATACCATACGTTCGTATTTATTTTAAACCATTTTCTAATTGCCCACATGAAGTTGAACAAAACGATACATCGTAAAAACTACCAATTTTAAAAGAGTGACTGCATTTTATGTAAAGGAAATTGCACCCACTGACTTTTGCCACCCACTCCCCCGTTTTCCATTTTCTGCACACTTCACCTACATGGCAGCGTGCAGCGGTGGTACCTACCTACTGTCTTTCACGTCGTAACAAGATGAGTGTTTCGTTTTGAATTACAAATTGATTTAGACGCGCTTTGAGTAGGTGCCCATTCAGTCAAGGGTTGTTGGCATATATTTCAGCTGCGTCCAACGAAGGGGTTGCGAATCCATCGATCGGCTAAAACGGATGATTTTAAATCTACCGTGAAGTTAATAACGCTTTGTTTATTTTATTATTTTATTTTTTATTTACTCCCGAATCCATGGCTTGGCGTTTTTCTATAGTCGCTAAAAAAGCTTACATTTTTTGGATACAACACCCACTGTAGATCTAGCGTAATAATTAATACTGAGGTTTAGTGGATACCTTCGCTTTTGGCACCAAAGGTCGAAGATTTGACATTTTTGCCTTTATAAAAAAATATATTTGTATTTATTTAGGTATATAATATTGTTTATACTATAGTATAGGTTTATATTATAATAAAATATAATAATAAAGGTACTAATTGTTATCATCTAATCTAGTTAATATAACTTCTCATCATGCCGTTCCGTTGAAAGAGAGAATAGAGCGCCACATTGTTGTGTCCTACGCAACTCTCGCTTTATCAACAATACATCTTTTAACATACTTACTCGTCGATTGTTGAGACTTCGAATGTGACCATTTTCCAGTGTCTGGTTACGCCGAGTTTTTGCGGATGGCCTCTATTTTTGATGGCATTAACACCCATGATATTCTACATACACATATTTTCCTCCATTGAACTCAATAACTAGACACTTCTGGATTTCTAAGATGGTAAAGACGGCGAAATTAGTAATCGAAGTTCACCGGATGGGAAAAATTCTGGGGTCGTATAACAGTGTCGACCCAATATCTTTTGGATAAATACATTATTGAAAACGTTGTCGTTACATCTTAGTTTCGGTCTTCGTTAGAACATCATCTCTTTAGTGAAGTGGTTTTAAATAGAATTAACAAATTTTTCATTTAAAAAAAATGAAATATACTAGTCTGAATTTCGTCGTAAATTTAAGGTCATAAAATACATTTTTTTTTACGTTTTTATCATTGTTTACGGATTACATTGGTAAATATTTTCATAAACAAATTATTTAGAAAATTTAAAAATGGCGGAGATATGTGATGTCCCGCAAAGGTGCTTCACGTGTCGCTAGGGTTTGAGTAAAATGTTTTCTTGTTAAATGTAAAGTCTATGATGTGACGTATAAAAATGATTTTTGGAAATCAGTTTGAAAATAGTTTTCATATTTTTCCTAAAAAAATCCTAGTTAAAAAAATGCTACATCGTAGATAATATTTGTGAAATAAGTAATGTGCAAAATTGGCCTAATGGTCTTTGAAATATCATCTCCACTAGTTTGAAAAAAAGAAGTTAAGAAAAAAACGCAAAAGAATAATGTATTAGTTTATAAATTCACCTACACACTACGCTAGCTTCAAATTACTACCTATAACTTGTATTATACTATATTTTTGAATGACTCAAATCATTCTTAAAATTTCAAGCTGTAAGGCAAATAAAGCAAATGTCAGGGTGGTGTAATCAACTTTACATTTTTAATGTAAATGGTTACCGTGAATATTTGGAAACGCAACATTCGGCAATAGAAAGATCCGGGTTCGTAACCCGCTGGTAATGAAATATTTTTTCAGTAGACGGTGAATGCCCACCGCTTACCCAGGACCGTTCTAAGAGCAAAAGCTTCCATATCGGTCCTACTCAATCGTCTCCAGGTTGACATTTTTTTCAACTAACATGCAAGACCACGCTACCCCGCGTAAGTCGTATAAACCGTTGCGAGGCGGCGTGGCCGCAAGAACAAAACTTTTCTTTATTTAAAAAAAATATGTGTACATACTGTAAAATATATAAAATAAAAAAAATACATGTACATATTTTAAAATATATAAAAAGAAAAATAAACAGGGAAATCATAAAGTAATAAAATAAATCAAAAATAAGAAGAGATATAAGAAAGACACATTTAAGATCAAATAAAAGTAAACCATAGAGAGAAAAAGAAAAGCTACAAGGAATTCAGTGCATATTATAAGAGTATCATATACAAAAGCATTCCCAATATAATATAATCGTATAACTTCTCATTAGACAGTTTATTCTTTTTCTTGAAATGATTCATCTAATTTGTCTTAAATACACGAATAGCTCAATTTCTGAAGCGACATAGCAAATAATTGGTTTCGTTTCTGTCGAAATCAGTAATAACAATGGCTGAGTGTTTAAAACTTACCTGTATTCTTGCTTCATTTAATTTTGTTGTTCTCGCTAATTCTTCTCTACAATATATGTCGGGGTAATGTGATTTGGCGAATGCTGCTTCTAATTCTGCTAGTTGCTCCTGCAAATGAAATGGAAGGTGTTGTATTATTATGTGAATATGATGAAAATTTCATTCATACAAATCGTTAATTACAAAAATATTGATTCATTGGTTATGAAAATAATTATAAAAAATGTTTGATACATGTTTAAAATTGCAAAAAAACACAAATGTGAATATATTACAAAATGACATATTTATGTTAGTTTGGTACACATACCAATGTTATAAATTAGAACACAGAATAAGAGTGAATATCTATAATGTAATAAAAATCAGTAAACATAAACTTTTGTTATATTCCGTGCTAGGTACCAAAGAATATACGAATTGATTTCAGTGTGACATTTGAAACATTTTAACACAATTTAAACTCAAAATCAACGGGGAATTACCTAAATGTTGTAACTTGTAGAACATATATGCATAAGAATTGTTCTAGAGACAAGCAAGTAAAATAATATAAAATACTAGGTTAGTCGTGTTTAGAGAATCTAATCCCCAGGCATAATAGAAATTGCAGTATTTCGGGAGTTGATTTTCATGATCCCGGGATCACATAATGCTCATTGTTATTACTTATATATTTTTTTTGATAAAATCGTTAAATAATACTGAAATGTATTACATAATTAGATAATACCTAAGTTATGCGTGAGGTAAAAAAATAACTTTTGTGAAACAATTTTAATATCATTAATAAGCCAAAGTATTGTGTGTGTGTTTTGTTATTTACGAGTTGACTTCGTCTAATTTTGGTACCCCTAAATAAATCCAAAATATTGATACCAAAATCTTCGAGATTATATGTTTATATTGGATTCAATTGGTAATTCGATCGTCTTAGGCGGAGACAGTCGTTTTGTTTTTTGTTGTTGTTTTGTTAAAAACACGAAATCCACAAAATATATGTGCATTATCTGAAGTCAGTAAATTGGGAAGGTTGTCTACCTATGCATATCTACATTTTTATAGATGTAATTTTTTAAATAATTAGTTTTTTTTTCATCTTTGTATTATCATCTTTGTAATTACCAACATTTGACATACTAAATAACATTTGCATCACTGTAAATAAATAAAAAATATTCACAGTTTGAACCATCGTCGCCAACTATAATCTGAGTTGAAGCAACCGGCTCTTACGCAACTGATTCCATATAATATGTAAATAGATGCGGTACCTGCGTAAAAGTAGTTCTATGTCTCCTCCTGGCAGGAGTGGGGCACGAGGCCGTGGTGGGGGTGTGCGCGTGCGCGGAGTGCGCGGCGTGCGCGGTGCTCAGCGTGCCGGCCGGGCTGAGCGCGCCGCCGCCCCCCCCCAGCCCCTGGCCCGGCTCCGGTTTGAGCTTCTTGAAGGCGCCCTCGGCTGCGAGCAGAAACACTGGAGGTCAGTTGTTATCACATCCTGGGGTCGGCTTTATTGTTCCTCAATCAAATTACCGTCCATTCCACGTTCGTCCCGCAGTAGTACAGTAGAACCTCGTTAATTCGAAATTCATGAGACCCGAAAATACATTTCGAATTATGCGGAACTGCGTTAATTCGAAATTGAAGATACAAAAAATGCTATGCGACTGCGAAATTTCCCAAAAATCGTAAAACTCATGAAAAAATCATTAATTTTATAAAAAAACGTGTGTATTTTTGCATATTTCAAGAAATTATTTCGAAAACGCAATATTTATATATTACACATACACAAAGATCACATTTCTATTACTAAAGTACCCGATATTGAGATATTTGTTCGAATTATGTGAACTAAAATGTATTGATCTATGGTGAAAGAGGCTAATAAATATTACGAATTATCGGGGTTAACCTACTATGAAATTAGCATTTGCGGACTTGTGGGTTTTAAAATTTCGAATTATGGCGAATTTCGAATTTTCGGGGTTAGAATTTGCGAGGTTTTACTGTATTATGATTTTATTTCAAATGGTAACTTTAAATACACGATGAAGTTACCTAAGTGGCGACATCTTATTTTCAAAAACATTATGTACGTAGTCAAAACGTATTAAAAACATTTTTATTATACATGGTACCTGTACCATAATAAAAAAATATTTTCTTAATGTATTATTACGTATTAGCTATACTTTTTGCTAGTAGCAAAATTTACATAAAAAAACTTAAAGAAGGAGAGTCTTCTTCATTTAAAATTGAATAGAAAAAATTTTTTAAACCTCGAGTGAAATGTCAACATGTGATAAGCGATATCAAAAGGTGCATTTTTTAAATATAGGTATCTGATGTTTGTTGTGTAAAAGGTTTTATAAACATGAAAGTAATTTAAATTGAATTTTAAAAACTCATTCGCTTTGGTGAAAGTCAAATAAAATGACTTAAACCGTGCAGAAATTTGAACCTTTTTTTTCATATAATGTATGTCTATATGAAAATGAAATAATATTTGATCTCAATTATTGGGTAATCGATTGTATAAGTTCCTGTTGAATAAGTTCTGGGTTCTTATTCCGGTGGTCGATTATTAAAATACAAATATTTTGATTGCGGAAATTTGATTTTCGGAATCTTTTGAAATCCTATTTTTATATGAACATGCATATAACTTACAAATTCCTTTAAAAGTTGATATCTAGCTATTTTTTTCAATTGAATTGTACAATTGTAATATATAAATTAAACCATATAATTTTTCTTACTTATTTCAAGTGGATGTTTTTGTGATACAAAATTGTTTTTTTTAAATCTAAACTGCGAAAACAATTAGATATGATAAATATAATCGTTAATAGACCTATATGGCTTGCAATAGAATAATAAATAAAGCTGTATTTTCAGTAATATTTTTGATCGAGATTTTCTACGAAAACTATATTTACCTGTTATATGGAAGTTTCTTTTTTTGTAGGAGCAAATTTATAGGAGATTTTTAAATAACATAAGAATGAAGTGGCAATTTCCTATCTTATTGTGTTTTATTACGTGGATACCTACACTTACATCACCCTGGGAGGGTAAAATTTTGGTAGATATTGTGTGATTTTTTACGAGGATGTTACTTTATTGGCAATTTTTAAGGTATATATTACTATTATTTTATTTGAAAAAAATAAAAAATATTAATTAGCTACGTGTCTGTGACCGAGATGCAATTTTCCCCGGTGCACGTATTTTTAAGACTCTAGGATAAACTTTCCAATAAATTTTACTATAAAAGGAGTCACGCAGACTCAAGAATTCAGTTTGTGACGTTAACAAGGCCACATTTTCGCGATACTACCGAGCGAACCAGTGTGATCAGTGATTCGAAATATTACAACTCGTGATATTAGTAAGTGACCAGCGCAAGTAAACAAAGGAAACCAGAGCGAACATTGAACGGAGTTTATCAGAAGTGATCTAAGCGATAGAGATAGCGTTAATTAGTGCTAATTAGGGAACAATTCAATAATAAGTGTAGAATATACGGAAGAAATTGAGCGACCATAAAATTAAGAATGATACTACAATTTTACTCGTGTCTAGGACTTTCTTTGGTAATAAATTAAACTTAATTAACTTTCATCGTTTTCATTTGACTCCCAAAGCCACGTCCCGTGATGCTATGTATCTTAATAAGTATCAATAAAAAAAATATATAAAAAAAATCACCCCATTTCTACTCGTGTGTAAGTTTGGTGAACCCTTAAGTAACAAGAATATGTGACAAAAAATAAACGAGAAATAACGAAAATGATGTTTTGATGCACGGTTGTTGCATTTGCTATTCTCAGTTACTTAAACCGGAAGCATTCTGCGAAAACGGATATCAGCAGCAGGCGACGCCTCGCATCTCGGCCTTCAGACACTCGCCGCTCACTCGTAAACCTTATTCAATTCATTACCGCTTATTAATGCAGTTAGTTAGGGCAACCCAATTACAATTACTGGCACAGTGGCGTCGCGGCGCGCGGCGTCCAGGCGGCCGGGACAGGTGGCGCCGCTCGTGGCCGTCTTCACGGCCGGTGACGTCGCGCGCGGTAAACGGAGTTTGCGTCGACCCAACTGCCTGCAGTCACTGGGTCAAGGATACGTGCATTATTACATACCAAACCGGTAGCACGTTAGCGACTTTCACGTACGATTACATCGGAAGTGTATCTTCAAATAACATTAGCCCCTCGATTATCGAAAAATAACTTTATAAAATAATTACAAACAGACAAAATAAGATTCATTCCATTTAGATTGCATATATGTTTGGCATAATTGGATGGGGAGGGGTGTTAGATCAGTCATGGATCCGCTGACAAAATCACAAAAATGCATCATGCGAATAATCACCAAGAAATCGAGAATGTTTCCTTCAGATGATACCTTAAAACCTTACTTGTAAAATTCCACAAGGACAAGGAAAATTTTAAGCATACACAACAAACACGGGTTACAAGGCGGGAAAATGCAATTAATTTCGAGGTACCTAAAATGAAAACGTCTTTTGGACAAAGACAATTCAATTTCACTGCCCCGCTTGTTTTTAAAAACTTACCAAATGAAACTAAAGAAATTACTATACACAAGCCTTTTAAACACCGTATCACTAATTTTATAAAAATATCATGTAGAAGGTACGCTGAAGAAGTGATCCGCCCTTGACCTCTAAATAAACTAAATCTGCTTTATGTAATTTCAAGTATACTCTAATATAGTATTTATTTTTGTATCTACTTAAATTTATTATTTTTTCGTATCTTATCTTTTGTATTTATTTTTGCATATACTTAAATGTTTATCTTAATTTTATTTGTATATTTTCTTTTCTTTTAGACTTATGTATTCCTATGATTGTATATATTACTAAATTTTTCTGCTTTCTTTTTTACGTTTATACTTCTTTACGATTGTTATTTGTTACTATTACATAAATATCAAATGAGAATAACTGCCACAGAATAGGTTCTACCTAGTGTGGCAGTTATTAGTAACTTATATTAAAACAAATATAAAATAAACAATAAAATAAATAAATGAATAGAAAAATAAAAGTTATTTATTTAATCTATAACTTACTTCAATTTGTCTATAATTGAATATTCCATATATTTTTTACAATCCGTATATTTTATTAACTTCTATTAAAAAAATTCATTTGTACTTACAACATAATATCTGTTACAGACTGAATTATGTATGTAAATTACCTCAATTAATTACACCATAAACGGACTTCCCCTCTAAACACGAGCATTTCTTCTTTCTTAGAAAGGTAGTCCGTAAAATATTAATTGTTACAAGTGTAATAAGTTTCACCTATTTCAAATATGAAACTGTAATCAACTAATATCTAAAAAAATAATTAAGAATAAAATAGAAAAATAATTACAAAACAAATAGTAAAACTTAAGAAGGGCTTTCACTTGTTACGCGATAACACTGATGCGAAATTTACACACGACTCAAAATTAATAATAATTTTGAGTCGTGTGTAAATTTCGCAATAATAAATGTTAATAAAATATTAAATAAGAAATTAAATAATTAAATAAGTTCATTACATTAATAATTAGATTCGCGGCGCGTTCTTCCGCTTGTGTCAAAATAAATATGTGCGCCATTGACAGTTATTCCCGAAATTTCGTGATTCGGTGTACATAATTTCACGGGTTTTATGTTTCATTTACGTAATATTACTTTGTTGATAATTTTACATTTTATAAAGATTTTCGAAATATTAAAAAAAAACAAAATCTTTTGTTCCCCGGATCATCAGGAATCCAGTTTTTGCGACTCCGGATAATCGAGAACCTATTACACATTGTTACCTACTATACCTCACTTGCTGTATGTAATTAATCAATTTTGTAAAATGGAAAAATGATTCATCGCCGCGTACAGAAATAATTAATTAATTAACTATTATGAAAAATATTGGTAAACGTCTTGATCACATGCATTTCATTCTACATTATTTTACTAATTGTCTCTAGTATTTTTACATACCTACATAAAATTTAGATTTACATTCTTATATAGATTATTTCCTATATCCTTTTAATTCATTAAGAAACACTGAAAAAAGTAATAATCACTAGAAACAATAAATCATCACAAATTATTTATTCAAAGTGAGATTTGACACTTTTAAATATTTTTAACGTTTTAACATTTTTATAGATTAAAATGCTTTTTTCCGAAATTAGTTTTCTTTTTAAAAAATATTGTAGACAATTTGAGAGTCACGGCTGCTTTTTTGACGGTTGAATGGAAAATTGAAAGCAGCTTAGTTATTGAAGGAAATTCAAGTAGAAAACGGTTGCGTTGACCTAGGAATACCATTCAGAATGAGTTGTTCAAATATCTTGATTAATTAAAAAATATATATTGGTCTAATCCCGTTTCACTACTAAAATATGTGTTTAGACATGAATGTATTAAATTGCAGATATATGTAGGTATTTATCATATTATTTTGTATATTACTAAATTGCGACATAAATTACCTATAAATAGGTATGTATTAAAACTGAAATAACTCACGTAAAATAAACATCTTTAATCATTTATGATTAATTTACATCCATTCATTCCCTTATTTGGATTTGTCCGTATACAAAAGGTATATTAATGTATCGAAGTCTTTCTAAATATACAACATATTACTGTACCTGAATGCATCACAAAATTTCTTCTCAGTGAAAAAAGAAGACCCAGGAAGTTAAGTAAATCAATTACATTTTCGAAATTAATATTGATATTTTTATCTTCTTAAATTAGTCGGTAAAAGCGGTCTGGGAGCCACTTCCGGCGCGAGAGCCTTACAGCGCCTTCCTGATTTATCTAGAACCTTTTTAATTGCTAAAATTAGTATTTTTCCATTAGTATTCATCCTGGAGAGGAAAAACAACGAAATTATTCCTGTTAATATTTTGTATGACAAATGAACTCCTTAGAAGTACCGATAAATGGACCCTCCTTACTCCTGCATACAGAGAAATCACAAATATGGTGGCTTGGACATATGCTTAGAATGCCAGAGGAACGATTACTAAGAAGTATACTCTTGGCAACCCCGGAAAGAAGATGACCGGTGGGTCGCCCCAGATTAAGCTGAAAGAAACAATAGAAAAAGTGCACGACAACAGGATGGCTCGTGATTGGTTAACACGTACGGAAGCAGCACGAGACAGGGGGTTATGGAATAGCCTTATAAAATCTTTGGGCCCCCGACTCTACTGAAATAAGATGATGGAGATGATGAAATGAATTGGATGAAAAATGTATGATGGGTCCAATTACTGTAGTGAAACATAACAAAAGCCAATCATGCCACCTGGATTAACGTAATTGAAGTAATCGACATAACGGCTATTATAAATATACATATTTGAATATTAGTACATATCTTTCTATATTTTCAATTTTTCGTTCGTGTTGGGGATAGCTTAAAATTTTTATTTGGCTCGGAAAATTGTTATTTTTGACTAGATGTTGGAAGAACTGCATCAAACGTTGCAGACTTGCAGTAATTATCTGCTGACCCGGTTGTTTTATGCTAGCATAAGTACTATATCAATTATTTTTTGTCATTTTTTGTTTTTTCTGTGGTTTTTCTGTGGATAACTTTATGCTATAAGTATATACATACATATTAGCCCTGTACATAGCAAGCAAGGACAAAAATAAATGTAACTCAAATCTAAAAAAAAGTATATACATACTATGGCTACATATTCGTATATACTATAGTTAAAATACATTGTTAAACCTAATAATGAATAAATTAACGATTAAAACCTACCACTTACATTAACTTAATTAATGTTTTTAAATCTAGAATGAATTTAATTAATGTTTTAAATCTAGAATGCAACCCTTTTAAAGTCTTCTCTCTAAAAGTGAAGCTTTATTTAAGATTGCCACAAGCTTTTTCAATCCTTACAAACGTAATTGAAATGTCTTCTAGTCATTACACGGAGACAAAGAGCGCTCACTTAAACATCCTGGCTGCACTTTGTGAAGTGGCATACAGTAATTGCGTTTTTTCTCCTAATGACGTAATTGCATTTTTCACTTGAATCCGCGTAAATTAAGCTCTGATCTTTTTTACTTCCGTCCTTTTCTAGTTTCTTTTACAATCATAGGATTGCCTGTGCCTGTTCAACTTTGGCTTTGGAGCTAGTGCACACCGGAAAATATATGGAGCATTCTGAGAAGTTTGAATTTAAATCCGTACACAAAGTTTATTTATCGATATTTGTTTTCAATTATTGAGCTTTTCTTATATTTTCTTACAAAGGCTTTGTTCGTTCTTATAGAAATTTTGTGTATATTTTTTGTAATCTGATCTGTAAGTCTTTTACACACAGGCGTTATTTTGGCTAATAAAATATTTAACATACTATATTTATATTATATTTAATATCAATATGATGAATCTAATAAAACTAAACAAATAAAAAGAATACAAAACAGTAGTTGTATGCTACAATTATAGGATGACACAGATAAGACTCAGTGATAATAAAGAGTAAAAGCTAACAGTCATAATACGTAATACGTATAATGTATATAATGCGCATGGTTTGGGAGGGGGACGAGTTTCTAGAATCTACCTTACCATACGACGATACTCTTCATATTCGGTATTAAAAATTCATTTTGTTCTTACACGGCCTCAAAATATCATTTTGCATTGATATTTTATAAGGTTTTCACAGCCGTTCAGAATATTTTGGTTTGTGTTTTCGGGGGCACCATGTTATGTTTTTACGACCTTTCTGGCCGATAATTTACATTGTGTGTGTGTCTAAGGTTTGTAGGGCGACCCACATTATGGGAATACACAAATATACAGGGTGTCCCGTATTTCGACGTCAAGCTGAAATCGGGTGATAATAGTTAGTCATAATAGTTATTAGAAAAATATTAAAAAATAAAAAACAGTTAAAACTGAGCAAAGTATTGATTTTGAATATTTGATTTGGTCAAAAAGTGACATTTTCTTCCAAGCTGGAGGAGTTGGTTTTGAATTTTGGACAGAAGTTTGCAGAAGCATTATTAAGGATTACATAATAATATAAAAAAATGAAGAAAAATAAAGATTTGTAGCAACAAGATGAAAAACCGTCACAGGGTGTAGATTTTTTTTGATTTTTTTTAAATGCTTATAATTTTTAAAACACATGAATAAGACTTTTTTAAAATATTTTTCTAATAACTATTATCACCCGATTTCAGCTTGACGTCAAGATACGGGACACCTGTATGTTAACAGTATATTCAAATTGAATTCAAAATACCCGTATGTGATGATAGAAAATTCTAAAACATACCCCAGCTTATCGACGTGATTAGTATTTTACTTAAAGGATCTCCCGCTTAGTGACGCATATATAAATTCAAGCGGATATAAAATTCTCAAATAAATGGAAAAAATATAATACTTACAAATAAACATCATCATCAACATTTGCTCAACAACCCTGGGTGGGTCTTAATTTCCTTCATCACCCTTGCTTACTCCAGTTTTCTTGATTCATTTTAACTATTCGCAAAGCTTCTTTGGCGATCAACCATATATTTTTCGACCGGTTTGTTATCCAGAATTCCTTAGTGTTAGAGATTAATTCTTGCCACATGGCGTGCGCATCGCAGTCTTTCAACATTCTTCCAAATTCCAGGATTCTTCAGTTGTAGAGTTCCAGGTTATGTCTTGTGAGCCAATTGGTATTTACTAACTTTTCTTTCCGAGACATCGAATACTCGCTTTTGTTTCTGAACTTCTGAACTTTACGTCAAAACCGATCGGATCAACATTTTTTACGCGAGCCCCTTGTTAAATATGACTTGGATCAGCGCATTTTTTGATAAATTACGAAGAATTTAATATTCTCAGATCAAACAGTTGTTCATTGATATTTTAAAAATATCATGACTTCTTTGCCATTCTAAATATAATAAAAAAGCCCCCATTAAATTTCTAGATTCGTAGAAAAAATAAAGCAAAGATTTACAGAACTAATTCAAACAAAGTATTAATATTTATCTGCCGCTAGAACTTTCAATTTAATGTTCGATATAATATAAAAACCATTTAAATAACAATGCTTACAACATAAAATATTCGTTTGTCGAAACGCGTAATTTGTCTCCCAGTATTGTAAACGAATTAAAATGTTTTGCCTCGACCAAAACAACGCAATCAAAACGGGCGCCATTTCCGGGAGTTTTTAAATATCCCTTACATAAATGATTGTCAACAAGCTCTGCGAAATTTTTCGACCAAACGGCATAAATGAGTATTAGGTCTTTGATGCTTAAATTTCGCCATTAAAACTTGTACAGTTTTTAAAATAAAGCATTCCCTTTCATGAGGTTTCTGCACTCAGGCGGCTTTGATGTTCGGGCGAACGAAAAAAGGAAAATCCTGCCCCTGCTTCGGAACGCGCTTAAAAGATGGCGCTTTATTCAAACGTTTCATTAGCGGCAAATTTTCGTTAGTTGATGTGTGTGCGGGGAGCTTTATAAATATTTTCTCGAGCCTTATTCCACTTTTGCGAAAGTTTTCTTTTTAGGGTCGCACTTTTTACAAGTACGACGGCATTATTTTTTCTTCGTTCATTCATTTTCAAAGCCTTTTTTTTCAAAAGGATTAATATCAAACGCATACTAAATTTTAATCAGCTGTTACTGAAATAACCACTAACGTGAGTATTTTTATTTTTTGTTAGTGTAATTGTCTTGGGGGAGTAGCAAGAGAGCATTGTTGGACCGAGCGAAAAACATCGAAGTAAGTATTCTACATATATAAATAACAACATTAATAAGAATAATAAATATGCTGTATTTTCTTGGCAACTTCAGAGGGAAGACGATCGTGTATTATTGAAGCGTCACAAAACAGGGGAAGATGCAAGCGCCCTGTCAAAATTTTGCCAAAAAGAATATGATGAAGGTGTTATTTATTGAGAAATGAACGTTTTGCAATGAGTGGAAAAACTCTCTATTTTAATATAAATAAGTTCATTCAGAATTTATCTTAATAAAATTTGTCTCGAAAACGTTGTTTTATTTTCACCACTGCCGGCCTCGCGAATGACAAGTTAGTCTTCAATAATTTTTTGAAATTAAAAAAAAAAATCTGAAGGAATCGTATGTCGATCACGCTACCTCCAACATGCTTAGCGAGTAGTCTAGCATCTTGCTATTTCATCGTTAGATTGTGGTTTCAAATTGTTACATATGTACGTACATGCTTAAGGCTGATTTTTTATGTGTTGGAATTTTTGTTTAAGTATATTTTAATATGCTTATCACTTATATTAGCTATTTTAATACTACCTATAGTTCAGAATAGGTAGTTCTATATATCCAGCGAGGTAATCAGAGATGGCCGAGAAGCTTGTTACATATTATCCTAGTTTATTTTTTATTGTGTGTATGTATCAAGCAATCAAATGTCTATTTTTGTCCAATAAACGCCGATTTATCGGCAATGAAATCAAATACAAATTTAAAACGAAATTTTTTTCGTGACTCACGAATATATCCAAGAGCTAGTTAAGAAAAAGAAAATTTAAGAATATAATGTGGGCACCTGATCAAGTCCTACTAAACCATTTTTTAATGGTAGGTATATACTACTGTGTAAGTAATTAGCTAGGCAATACACCACTGTTAGCTAAAGCAATAAATTTAAAATGTGGATAAATTTAAATAAAAATCTTATATACATATAAAGTAAAGGTTAAGTTTCATGTCTCATTGGTATCCGTCAGTGGTGCAGTGGTAAGTATCCCCGCCTGTCGTGAGGCAATCCGTGGATGAGTTCGCTGTCGATTAGACTTTTATTTTCTTTTGAACTAGAAAATCATATTCAACGCAGGGGTATGATACGCGTGTCCGAGACATGTAACGCGCTCTTTTTTAATCCAGGTATTTAAGGGGTGTAATCTGTCACTCCGCAGCTTCGCATCATGTCCCGGTGAACAGAGATTTAGATCTACCAAACATAATGGCGGTCCGGCTAGTGAGATGTGTCAATTGAAATAGGGTGTCGAGTGTCGGGGGATTCTCGTTACATGAATATTACTGCACTCTGTACTCGAAGGGGTTGCGCTGTCAGAGGTCGTCAATTTTTTAAACAAAAAATGTAATAAAATATTTACGAAACACCACATAATGTAATGTGTGTTTCAATAAGAAATAGCTGATTTAAAATAGTATCTAGCGATGTTTTTCGGAAGTCGATACATGACAAAAATCATGTGGTTAGAATACCATTCCAAAATGTAGTGCTGCACAATTCGTCAACGATTACTTAAAGCATGTAATAAAGTAACGGGTCATTTCTGGGTACAAAGAACGCGTGAAATTGTCACCATTTGGCTTCTGTGAACATTGGAAAATCCAACGTTTAACCTTCGGGTGCCGAAGATCAATGATAGGATCGGGGACCGAGCGGGATACTAGGTGGCCCCAGTCAATTTTGCGTTTTAATGAAGTATAACGGTTGAAAATGTCCTGTAATATTTTTAATTACTTTTCTTATACAATGCGAATAAGATTCTACTAAATTTGTCGTCATTTTATGAGAAACCGTAGTATTTTGACATCTCATCACTCACAAGCGTGCGAATGAAGTAAATTTATCTTATAGAATATTGTCGATTGTCTATGGAAGAACATATTTTTTTCTACTTTAGATTGTCTTTCTACACATAATGATTTTATTTACAGAGTGCTAGTTAAATTAGTATAAACCACTACCAGATTTTAGGTCTACCGGTTTCGAGACGTACCCGTCTCTTCGTCAGGACCAACACTACACTACTATGTTCACACCACAACCATAGTACTGTTGACCAATATTTTTCACCAATATTTATCACATGCGTTCACATCTTGTCAAGGACAAGCATGCAGTAACTAGCCTACAGAACAATCAGAAATCTACAAGGGAGAGAGAATGAGAGGGTTTTTTTTTTAATTATAGATTTATTATGGATTTTATTTACTGTGGGTCTTGTATTCTTTGTGATATTTATGAGGATTACAAAGTCGATTATCATGTCGAGCTTGTACGCGAAGATATATGAATGTGGATGAGGCGAGAGTTTTGTGTCAAGACAGAAGTGTTCTATGTACAAAGCGCTCTATCCTCTATCCTGAAAGAGTGTGATGGTAAGCAAGTATGTACGTTACTGTAAGATGCTCGAGGGTTTACGCCACCTTTCTTTTTTTCTTTATCTTATGGCTTGAATTTCTATGAATAATTTGGGTCACCACTCATTCAAAAATTAAACAAATTGGCTGAGGTATAAGCAATTTAAAAATAACGCGGTAGGTCAATTTTTTAACGAATTTCGTAATTAGTTTGCCTTTTTTTTCGAAAATCTCTTGCGAAATTTTGAAAATAGGAAAAAGTGTTGGTGGTAAATTGAATATTATAAATAACAAGGTCCTTTTTACAAATAGTTATCTTTTAAATTTGTTTTCATATTAGTACTTAATTTTTATTCATTTCCCATTAATTTTTTTTTTTGTGTGCTTATTGTCTATACTTCGATTTTTGATTTTTAATTTATTAGTAGACATTGTATCCTGACGAAGGATTGGTCCTGGAACATGTTGATATTTTCAATATATAAGTGGTGAAAACAATGAATATTTTTATTAATTATATTAATAATATCACTACAAAGTCATTTTGCTCTTTTTTAAGAAACTAACAGTTTTATCAGAATTCTCATACAATTTATAAAATAAATTATATAAATAAAAAAATAGTGTTACTCGAAGCGAATCAAGAGAAAACCAGGCCACACTTAAAACTAGATAGACTAACGAAATCATTAATTCCGCGATATAAGAGAAAAAGTGGGGGACACTTAGGGAAGCCTTCTTCCAGCAATGCATAAAAAACAGCTGACGATGATGATAGTGATAACACAAACGTAAGTCTAATTTTTTTTTGTTATTTTAAATAGTCTATATAACAAAATTGATAGTCGCAGTTCCTCGAATTGGAAAACATTCGGGCAAAATGTTTTTTTGATAGACAGATTGTTTCTGTAATATATCTTTCTATACAATTAATAAAAATAAACTTAGTTTTCACCACTTTTGTACTGAAAATATCAACATGTTTCAGAACCCATGGCTTCATCGTTAGGATACAATTGTGTGATCAAAAATAGAAAAAGTATAATAGAAGAATATAAAAAATATGTTGAAATTTTCAATACAAAAGCGGTGAAAAGTAAGTTTATTTTTATTAATTGTAGTAATAAAGTCACCACAAAATTATTTTGCTGTTTTTGAAGAAGAAGTTATATCTTTTTATTAGACGAATCCATTTTTTTTTAATAAAAATTCATTCCTTCCATCTTTTCCAGCGCGCCATCTTTGCGAGTTCCCGGTCGGCCACCCCTGGCATCCCGCCCTCTCGCTTCGCCCCACGCACTTGTCCCGATTAAAGCCCCATTACCATCCCGCGACATATGGGCCCGACGGGGTCCCGCTCCAGCCCGGAATAAGCGGATATTACAGATGTATAATAATTATCCGCAAATAAGGACACACTCCATTTATTTTATTGTTCCCTCGCCCTTTGTCCTGTATTGGGAGAAATCAAAATATATTTGCAATGTTTCAACAATTATATCACCGCATATAAAGAGATTGCCTAATCTTTTATCATATTTTTGGTTCGACGTTTTCAAATAACTCGTTAATAAGTATTTTTAATCAATTAATTAATTGCTTATACTACAAATACAAAGAGTAATAATAACAAACAAACTCACTAAACTGAATGGCAGTTTGTTTGTGCGAGTGCTCTCATATTACACATTTAAAAATATTTTTTTTAACGTTATTTTTGTTTTATTTTTGACCATTTTGAAAAGTTTGTTAAGTGGCTTGGAACTTTGGTGCTTTTTGTTCTGTCGCCAATAAAAATGTTTTGCTTTTCTTATTACTAACATGTCGTTAGTCATTTGCCAAGTTTTATAACTACGATTAATTCTGTTTTTATATATTTATCATTCTAAAATTCGTCTCTTAACATTAAATAATCAACTTTGTTATGAATTTGCAAAATTTTTAATAATTTTTAGGGTCGTGTGTGTATATTTATTTTTCTGATTCCTTTGTTTGCGATTATTTGGTTTTTACTTAAAGAGACTCACTCGCTTTGGAACAACAACAAAATTTTCAAAAAAACAATTTCCATTGTAAAAAATACATTTTGTTTACTAGGGGATTAATGTGTCTTAAGCATCCACGAGGGGGGAAATTCTTCCGCTGTGACCCAACCTCCTTTCCTAAAGCACGGGATTAGTTCATTACTGTAATTTTTTATACTCTGTAGTTACGTGTAATTTATTTTGGATATTTTGGAATCTGACATTTTTACTTCCTTTTTTTAAACTCGTGGCGTCTGCTTGCTTGCCGGCTTGCCGGGTGAAAAAACTTTGGATTGATTTTTAACCCTTTCCCCGTGATCCAATCGAGCTGAAACTTGGCAAGTAGACTCGTGGCGACGATCAAGAAGATCTGTCAAATTTTCATTAAAAAAAAATAATAATTATAGTATAATTTTGAATTTTTAGAAATTTTATTGGTTTTTTCAAATTGGAATCATTAGAAAAGTTTGATTACGGCTGCCCGATAAATTCGCGGAATATTTTCTAAATTTGAATTACTCCGTCGGTATGCATAATAGGTACTTCACTACGAATGGCGAAAATCTAAATTGATTGACAAATGTTTTTAGAATTTAATTTTCAAAGCATGAAGTGTCTTATCAAAGCTCAAAACATCTGACATTTTAGAAATATGTTAAATTACTGTAAGTTTAGTGTTATGTTATATGTTTTAATTCGTCTTTAATTGTTGTTATATTTTACAAAGAAAGGGAGTATAATAAAAACTTGGTTTTTATGGGTTACTTTTTTTATTTATTGAATCGATAGTCTTTTAATTTGTATTATTTTTGCTGTCTGGAAATGGGATTTAAAAAAACAATAATATTGTTTAATTCTTTGCACGAATTTAAACATGAACAATATACGCCTCAAATAAATAAATATACCTCTACAAACCAAGCACGGAGTGAAGAAACCACTTCTGAACGATTAGTACATGAAAAATATTTTTGTATGTTCTGATAACATTCAATAACATGAAGTCATTCTTTCAACATATTAATCAATTATAAAAAAAAAACTATTGATTAATTAAAAATAAATAAAAACAAAACGCGCTCTGGCGCGAGCACTTGACGTGTCGCATATTGGATTTGAATAATTTTTGTGCCTTCATTGAATAGTGATTGGAATCCAAGCACCCCTCCGGCCGGGGTGAGTGTGGTCCAGTGCCCGGGGGCCGCTCGCGCCCCGGTGGGCCCCGACAGTGGGAGCCCCCCGAAGTGCGAGGGCAGCTTTTGACACTCAATCGCATTTTTTGCGGACAGCTTTAGGGATTAGGTTTTTATTCCCAGTCGCTCGGCATTTTGAAGAATTTGCACAAAAGAGAACATCGGCTTGTCGTTGTTGCAGTTATTATAATACTGGCCCGTTTTTTTTTAAAAGTATAAAACGCATTTTTACCATATATTTCGGCCGTGAGTAAAAGTTGTGAGAACAGCATCATCTAGCGTAACGTCATGGTTTTGTTAGTGATAGACATTGTTACATGGAGAATGATGCTTTTTAGGCTTTTTGTACCTCATCATTATTTGCGCCATTTGGTAGCGTTAGTGACGGACATTGTTACATAGAGAGTTGTATATTTTGATTGCTATTTATATTATATTTGTGACATAGTAGGAAATTTTTACACAGAGAATAGAGTATTTTGATTTTCTGGATATCTTTTGTGGAATGATTTGAGTATATTATAAATTTACCTGTATTAACAACTATAAATTAATATACTCTAAAAATAAACTGTAAAAAGCGAAAAACGGGGACACTGGGGAAATCTTCATCTGGCAGTGAATACAAAACGGCTGATAATAATGTAAAAAATGATGAAGATAATGAATACACAATATATTATTTATAACATGTACACACACAAACACACAACACATATATAAATATATCTATATATATTATAATATATATATAGGGTGAAAAATCAATTACAAGATTCCACTACAACAAACAAACAGAGAAAGAGAGTTAAATAAAAGCGTATAAAAACATTATTGAATATCCTAATTCTAATCACCATGATTTCACACGGAATGACTTAAAAGCATACGCTTAATATGCTTGCATTTCCGGAGTTTGTCTCATGAACCTGAGTGAAAAGCATTGTTTATAATGTCAGCTGCTCATCTTTCGGCACGTGTTGTGGTCAATCGGTCCCCGATGGCTTATTATCCGCTGATCCCCGCCTGTAAGTAATCCCAGAAGCGTGCCGTTCGGCCCGTCAGCTGGGGCGAGGGCCATCCTAATCTCCTGGCTAAACAGTTTAGGTGGCCTTTGTTGCTGCGAGTGGGCGCCGGCCAGCGGTCAGGCCGCGGCAAGGTGTTGAGGTTTATCGGAAGCATCATGAAGTGAAAGGGAAGCACAATGAAGGGAAAGGTTTGTCAGAGAATTGAACACCCAAAATGCAACAAAAAAGACATCTCAAAGTTGGTGTTGTCTGTACACTCAAAATTAAATTGAAAAAATTAACCCTACCTTATTATATTGAAGAATTTTGTAAAATAAACGGGCTCTGATAATAAAAATTAAATTTTTTTAATGGAAACACATTTTATTGTGAGGTTGCTAATTAGTAACACAATTCTATGAAATTTGAAACACATTAGGTTGATTTAAAGACCACCAAAATATATACAACTAACGTGAAATACACAACCTGGTACTACAGCTGGTTCTAATACATTTGTCTTGTTTAAAAAAATACTACAAGCTTGTAAATTTTGAAACAAATATAAAAAGGTCAAACTAAATACTCTAAATTTTTAATTTATTTATTAAATTTACGTGTGATGTAAAAATACGATTGGCTTACTAGGGGATTTAATAATGTGTGAATAAATAATAATTATACTTTATTATTAGTGTATCTTCTTCTCGTTCAGCCTTCGTCTTTCCACTTCTGGATACAGGCCTCTTCCATACCCTTCCATCCTTCCTTGTTATTTGCTAGTTGTGGCCATTTCTTCCCCCCACAGCGACTATATCGTCGGCCCATCTCTTTTGAGGTCTTCCAACGCCTCTTTTATTCTCCCAACGTCTCCAATTCAGAACTCTGGGAGTCCATCTTATAGCATCCTGCCTGCCCTGCCCAATACCATTTTAGATTCACTACACGATCCATGATATCCACTACTCTAGTTCTGCGCCTAATTTCATCATTTCTAATTCTACCTCTTAGGCTTACACCAAGTATGGATCTCTCCATGGATGGTTGCGTGCATTTGAGCTTTTCAACATTTTTCTTTGTACGGGCCATCGTCTCTACTCCACACGTCATCATTGGTAGTATGTACGATTGAAAGGCTTTTCTTTTTAAGCTAATTGGGATGTCTTTGTAGTCAAACGTATGTTTGAGTTTGCCAAAAGCCGCTCAGCTCTTTCCTATTCGTCTTGGCAATTCTGCTGTATGGTTTTTTGTCCATTTTTATTTTAAGGGTTTTCTTTTAATTTTGACAAAAGAGCTACGAAAGAAAAAAGACATCTCATAATGCCGGAGATGATCCTTCACATATTATTTCTTTAATCCTTTCCGTTAAAATAATATTGTGGAAAGTATGCGGTTAGCTCCCCAAATAATGTAGATATTTTACTAGTCTATTTATTTGTTGACTTTTTGTATAAATGAACGTTGTAGAATTGTTATTTTGCCGTCAATGTTAATGATTTATTTATTAAACTTCAACAAGATCCTTTATAGCCAGAGTATATGGTTTTTAAGAATTAAGAGTTCCAATATAGTTCAAAGAGAATTGGAAAGATTGGAAAGGCTCCTAAGAAGCCAACAATTTATAGGTACCTACATATATTTCTTTTTGGAATTCCTTTACAGCGGACCCTGATTTAGGTAAACTTAATTCATATGTCAGTTTGATATTTTGTGAAAGCGCTGTGAAGGAGAAGCGATTTATTAATCCGTCTTCATGAGACCCGAGGTAGTAAAAATACTACTTAAAAATGTTTACGTCCACTGAAATGACGATTTATCAAATGTAATAATAACAAATTCCGGGCAACCCTGTCTAAAAGTAATTATTAATTTAAACCACGCTGATTAACATTTAATAATATAACCTTAACATTTAATAATATCTTGCATAAGAGTTATTTATTAGGTTTATTTAAGATTCATTGTTCAAATTTTACTAATTTAAGTAACCTGTAATACACATAAATCAATCAATTAAATCTAATAAATAATCCTTTGCTTGATATTTTCCCCATTTCTCCCTCACCCCCCCCCCCCTAACCGCCATAATTGCGGCCACGCCCCTGTGTGATTTTTTCTTCATATTTATTTAATAGGCAAGTTAGTGTACTTTCGTCCTGATGAACGTGCAGTGGTATCGAAACCAGCCGATGTCCAGATACTCATAGCGCCTTAAACAAAGTTTGTTTTTTTATGAAAAATTTAAACCGACTTATAAACATAATTTTTCTTACCGGGATACGAACCTAGAAATTTTTCTTAGAAGGGAACAGAGATACTAATTTCACAACAGTAACCATGTACCTATGTATCATAATGAATCATTTGAGACTAATGTTTTGTTTGTTTTTGAGTAGCATGTTGGTCTTGTGGTTAGTACTCTCGCCTCGTGATCTAAAGGTCGCGGGTTCGAACCTCACTCCAGCAAGTTAGTCCTATTTCATAGCACAAACGCTTAGCTTGGTTTGGTAATAGTAAGAATATGGATGTGACACGTATTCCGTGTTCGCGTCTCTATTAAAAAAAACTGCAAATGATTGAACTGTTATTTTATTTTTCAAATAGGTATCAATTTTATTTTGCACTGAATACCAAAAACCTTTGAATAATACATGATAGATGACGCCAGATAAATAGATTTTTCTGTATGCCTTTCTATTTATTCATGTTATTAATTTTAAATATCATAAAATTACGTTTTTAAATTACAACTTGATAACAAAATGCGAAATTTTTTAAATAATTCCATTTAATAAAGTTTTTATTATTTTTCATATTAAGTTAATGAATATTGTATATTTATTTACTCCTCGACTGTAATTTAAATGGGTTGAAACGAGCCTACTAAATTTCGGACACTAATTTGATGTTTGAAACCGCAATCTCTTTTAAACAGTGAATATTCGGGCTAGTTTTTCCTCAGTAGTGGAGTCGACCTTTATACATAATAAATAAACTGAAAACTAATTTCTTCTAACGTAGTTAAAATTTGGGTACGTAAATATAACGTAAATATATGCAGGCGGGTCTTTTCACGTCCGACGGCTGCGGTCAAGTTGTTTTTAAGAGCGCATAAATTACACACGACTCGCTCAAAGGGTTGACGTACAAATTTTGGGGTATTTTAACGTATTTGCATTCTGCCTGCTCATTATTTAAATGAATATTCTTTTTATACATTTAAGTAAGGTTCGTATTTAAAAAAATAATTAAATTAACATAAAACACAGCTCGTTCTTGTAGATATAAAACCATCTCGTCTTTTCTAAACAGTATAAAAAAAATAATCAGTAGATTCTTCTTATCATGCCCTATCCATTCAACGGACGTTGGCTATCATGTTGGCTATGAGAACTTTATTTACTGCAGAGCGGAACAGCTCTTCAGTAGACTGGCCAAACAACTGTCTCATCCACTGGCACTGCATTATAAGATGCAAGATCTCGTACTTCTCTGGATGTCTCATCACATGTCCGAGATATTGAAGTTTTCGGATTTTTATTGTTTTAATCATTTCTTTTTTTATTCATATGAACCATAACATCTTCATTCGTAACTCTGTCCATCCAGATTATTTTGAGTATTCTTCTGTAGATCCACATCTCGAATACTTCAAATTGTCTTATTAATTCTTCGGTAAGCGTCTAAGCTTCCACTCCATAAAATAATAATAAAAACACGTAGCATCTGACCATTCGCATTCGTAATTCAAGATTGAGATCATGACTGCAGAACATCTTTTTCATGCGGATAAAGACTGCACAAGTTTGCTCAAAGCGGCATTTGATTTCAACCGAAGGATCCCAAATTTCATTAAAATTGCAGCCCAAGTATACATAAGTATAGATTTTTATTGTAAACTGCGTTATTTTTGCGTTAAATCAGTGGATACACTTTGAAAAATAGTATATGTTTATAAACTGGATGATGTTCCTCTCACTTAAGTCAATTTATTTAGAGTTACCAAAGAATTACTTACGACTTCAAAAATTTTCAAAATCTAAAAATTCTCTATATATCACTAGTACAAGATATGTTGGAATATTCTTCAGTTATTTGGTCACCCTATTATACAATACATAGATACTGCAAGAATCGAAAGATTGTAGACAAAGTTTCTACGTATTTTGTTCTAAAAACTGGTTAACACATTAATCTTCACAGCTACGAGTATAATCTTGCTTTTTTCAAAATGCACAAACTTGAGTCCCGACGGAAAATATCCGATCTTGTGGGCTACACTAGATTCTAAGTGGAGCTATTGATTTTCTTTCTTTGTCTGACACAAAATTGCATGTTAATCCCATAATACACGAAACTCGGAGTTCTCTGGAATAAGCCAGCATTCTAATAATTTTGGTTATTTTTCTTCCATCACAAGAATGTGTCGTACATACATCATTTTCTTTATAATAAGCTGAACCTATAGGACTATTTAAACCAATTGTTAATTTACACCATCACACTTCATACATTGATACACTAAATATACATATCCATATTGTTAGAGCGGGCCGACGACACTTGAAATTGGGATAGTGGGCTGAGTTTTAAATAATAGATAATGTATTGTTTTTTTTTTAAATGTATTTTGTATCCAGTATTCTGTTAGTGTCTCTTTTAAAAAATAAATATGAAAATGTAGGTATTTTTATTAGAGAAGACCAATCTAAGGCTTAATGACTAATGTTAATGATATAAGGGTTGTAGGGTAAAAGGTAGTATGTTCTATAACCTACCAATAACAACAAATATTTCGTCATACTGGTTGCTATAAATGCGCGCCAGAGAGGCATACAGTATTTTCTTGTTGCGTCCTCAACACGGTAGCGCACCGGGCACCTGTTATTCATATAAACTGGACTGAGTATCTATACCTACAAATGTGTCATATTTTAATATAAGCATACTATTTTTTTAAAATAATTCATATTATCTCGAAATATAACGTAAGAACGTAAAGGAATATGTATAATTTTATTGTTTTTAAAAATGCATACCTACCTACCTAAAGAATAAACTATTTATAACATCCCTATTTATAGTAGGCAGAAACTACCTGGAGTTAAACAGTTGTTTAGTAGGTACCTTTACCTACTAAACCTTTACCTTAAAAAACATATTATTAACCATTTTCAAATAAAATAACATATAAATAATTTACATTTCAAACATAGCTACCTATAGGCCTATAGCGATATTAAAATTACTTTATTTAACTAATTTTGCTGACAAAGAATACAAAATAAACTTAATTGTTTATTTCGTCAAGTTTTGCCAAAATCTAAATGGGCAATTACATTTTTCAATATATATATTTTTTAATGTGTTAAATTTTACTAGTGATGAGCTAAACACGAACAATGACTGGCTGATGTCTCTAAGTCAAAATCACTAACTGTAACAATGATTTAATACCAGGTGCTATTTTTATGTTAACAGATTGATCAATATGATGTTTCCATAAAACAGTGAAAGTTTTCTATTACCGTTATCATTCAAGTAAGAAAAATTCGAATACCTAGGATTGGACTTCTCTAGCGACGGGAGACAGGAGGGTGAATTTGCGAGATTCGAGCTGCTAGTGATGTCTTACGTTTTCTTTTATATGTAGTGCAGTGATAAATAAACTAGATTCATTGGATTCACTTCTTCTACACGTAGAAATATTTCGATTGAGATGCCATGGATAGGTCTTGTAAACGCCAGAAAAGCAACTACCAAAGTAGGTACCCAATTCTGGGCGGAAAGCGGCTGTTGGATCATCCCAGAATAAGCGGAGACAATGAGCAAATAAAAAATAATTAAGAAGGCAACTTGAATCCCAATTTGTCAACTAGTGTAGGCACAGGGCGGGGCTAGATGGGAGTGCCTTGTCCTTGTCCAGTCTTTAGGCTCCCGACCCTTATTGAATAAGGGTACAACGATGATGATAATGGTGCCATTAACCACACTCACACCGGTGACTCAAGTGCACGAATCTATTTTTTCACTTGTAAGTAGGTATAGGTCTTTTCATATAAGTTTGCAATTGAGTTAGTGTGGGTACAGTGCGTAATACGCACTTCACCCACACTAACTCAATTGCAAGCTTATATGTAAAGACCTATATTCTATTTAAGGAGCTAAACGTCACAAAATTTATAAAACTGGGAAGACTTCGGTGGCTGGGTCAGCACCAAAGCACCAAAGTCCCTGCTGAACTCAAGGCCAATAGGGCGAAGGAGCTTAGGAAGGCCGAAACTAAGATGGAGTGACAACGTTCTCAAAGATATCTCTGCCTTACAGCTTCGAAACTGGAGAGAGCTGACACTAGACCGAGATGAGTGGAGGAAAATTATTGAGGAGGCCAAGATCCACCAAGGGTTGTAGTGCCAAGAATGATGATGATGATGATGGAAAGACCTATAATACTTAATGTGTACATGAGAGATAACGCGTGAAAAAATGAAATAATATGTGCATTTGAATTAAAAGACTATCAAATCATTTTGTGACGTGATAAATAAATATGTTTGTTAAAATTGTTATGCACACAAATGACATATTACACAAAATACAAATTATAATGTACACAGCGGGCATGGAAAGGCAGATGCTCTGCGTGAGCCTTCGAGATAAAATCAGAAATGAAGAAATAAGACGCCGAACAAAAGTTGCCGATATTACGGACCGTATTGCCAAACTAAAATGGCAGTGGGCTGGACATATGGCTCGACAAGAGGATACTAGATGGGCACTCAGAATCCTACAGGGAGGCCCTGGACGAAAAATAAAAGCGTCGGAAGACCTCCCAAAAGGTGGTCTGACGACATTGTCCAGCAAGCAGGAAGAACTTGGATGCGAAGGGGGAGAAACAGAGATGAGTGGAAGACAATGGAAGAGGCGTACATCCAGCAGTGAAGGGAAGAAGTTAAAATTGAGCACACTTTTATGTAAATTTTTTGTCGTCACTAATTCATTATGCGCTAAACGCTCAACGACCTTTTATTCATTATTAAAATACATATTTTCTCGTCGATTGTGCCAAACCTTATACAGCTTGGCTGCACGTTTCTTTTCCATTTTCTTGCATACTCGTAAGTACATAGCATATTTAGTTATAGGTATAATTTACAAAGGATAAAATATATATATATAAAATAATAATATTATATCTTCTCTTATAACACGTACCTACCCCGTGCGCATCCAGACTCACCCCTACTTTCATTATTAGTTATATGGAAGTATAATACGAACAATTCTGTGAAAATATTGCAATAGATTTATATTTTTGTTTAAATAGGTAAATTAAGGATAATGACAGTGCGGCGATCTAAATATCCAATCGCGTGGTGTTATATTTTATTTTACATGTTATTAAGTCAACCGACCTGCTCGGGATATTTAATATAGCAGCATTACGTAAAATACTAGGCTTAGTAGGAGGCATAGGACAAACGCACACCACAATTTACCACCGTTCACAAAACAGCTAAAGATGCACCCATTTAGACAATAATACAAAAACTTAAACAATCAGACCGTTACAAGAGTAGTTATCTAATGTCTCCACTCTAAGTATGTACCCCGATAAAACACCTATTTTTTCCTAGCCCTCTCAACTGTGGTTTTAATCATCAATTCCTTTTTTGAGAGTCATCCAAAATACCTATTAGTAATAGTAAAAAAGTTCTTTAGCCAGTAAGCTGTTTGTCAAATATGTTTATGTGTAAACTGCACTTAAGGTAAGTTCTCATGAAAACGAAGCTATATAAGTCATCCAAATATAAATAAATTAGTAGTTTGCATAGTTAGTACAGTTTTAAATAGTAAGGCTATACTATGAATACCTATAATGGTGTTTTTAAGAAATTTATTATTTTCAATGAAAACCATATCAATACAGGAGAAAGGTCTTCCATTGTGTGGGATAATTAATATCTTAATAAATTAAAGTAAAAATAATATACTGTTATACTAATGAGAATTATTGTTTATTAATTTCTCTATATTTTTTTCCTCCGTCTATTAATTTTGATACCTAGTTAAAAAAGTACTCAAGTACCTACTTATTTATTACGTTGATAAACTCCACATTAAAATTATTGTGACAGATTCAAAATCCGCTTTTTTTTAAATCGCGAAGAGGAGGCTTTATTATATATGCACACGAAGGATATATTTCTGTCGAAGTGAGAAATGAAAGTATGAAAATAAAATGCAATATTAATTGTGCAAAGACTGTGTGAAATACCATAATACATAACTTAAACGTGCAAATTATCTACATATATTAAATATATATTAATTAAATATATATTAAAAATATCTACATATACGAAGATCGCAATAATAACAAGGAAATTAATAAATTAGGCTATAAATATGCAAAACAACCGTATTTTGGTTGGATAGTGAAGCAGCTTTTGTTTTTTTATAGCATTTATTTTTATGAAAATATTGTTAACAAGATTATCTTTGAAAGAAATTTTAATGTAAAGGAACGTGAATGAAAGGTAAAATTTTATTTTAAAACATTTTTAAAATACGGACTTAAAGAATATTTAAAACTAAGTGCACAGTGTTTATCTCATGTAGGTATAAAATATCAGAGACGTTCCATCCCAGAGAGGGATAATTAACCGCAGTAATCACCACAATAATACATTAAGAACTTCTTCTTCAAACATAGCAAAATTATTTTGTGGTGACATTATAATTATAATTTATAAGAAGTCTGATTACTAACAATTTGGGTTCTAAAAATTGCCAAGATGAAAATTATACGATATGATCAAAATACCTGTTTGGTCATTGAGCGGTCTGGAGGACGGCGGAGTGTGAGCCGGCGTGTCCGCGTGCGAGGCGAGTCCCGCGCCGTACATTCCGAAGTCCTCGGCGCTGGACGAACTGGCGTTGCTGCACTTCCTCCCGCTCTTCTCCCCCAAGGACGACAGCAGCCTGTTCTCCTGGCCCGAGATGGCCGAAGACAGGAACTTGTTGTCCTGCCCCGCCAGGGACGAGAGGAACTTGTTCTCCTGCTGGCCCGCCAGCGACATGAACTTGTTCTCCTGCGACTGGTGCGAGAGGTGCGAGTTGTGGTGGAGGTGGTGCTCGTCGATGAGGCCCGACACGCCGAGCAGCCCGCCCACCAGGTTGGGCCGCAGCTCGTCCATGATCTTGGAGTTCTGTCCGCAGCCGTTGCCGCTGAAGTTGAGCTGCCTGCTGAAGATGGCCGGGAAGATGTTGAACTGCTGCGGGTCCCCCAGGGGCGGCAGCTGGTCCGAGCCCCCCGCGCTCCCGCCAGCGCCGCCCAGGCACGGGACTCCCTTGAACTCCAACGCGGAGCCGGACGCGCCCCTCGTCCCGCCGGCCAAGTGAGGGTACAGCTTGACTCCGGAGGACCCTTATGTTGTCATCTTGACGGACGGCGGGAAGAAACTCGACCCAAGGCCGGGCGGCCAGTCGCGATGTCCTTAACGTCAACACCAGATACTTTATCACATAAACAAGTTTCCCCGAATGCGGTTAAGTAATAAGACGCCCCTTGTAGCTGGATAGTCAAATAAATATTTTCAACTTTCTCGAACTGGATGGCACTTTCGATGCGAATCTCTTTGCTAATTTATCAAAATATACATTGCGGTTTAAATTGTCATAAATGTGTCGTAAAAGTGATAGACCAGGAAGATTAAAAATAAATAAAAATGTGGTAACCGCCTTTGGTGCGAATGTAAGATTTAGTATTAAGATTTTTTATGTATATATTTTATTAATAACGATTTTTTATAAACACATTTTTGAGAGTGATTTTTAAACAACTATTCATATTTAGTCGCACTTTCACAATGTTTATTTATTTAGTCTCTTTGTTTTCTACGCGTAAAAGTTTATTACCGAATTTATTAGGAGCTCGACTAGTATCGTGGAAGAATAAAAAATGTACGTACAAATTACCGCACGGTCGCTAGGATTAATCGAGGCGTCATAAGGACGGGTCGACCATTGTTTATACCGCGAATGTCAGTAGAGCGCGCGTCATTAATGACGAATGACACTAGAACGTTCTCACTGCCGCACGCCGCAACCGCAACCGTCGCGTCCGCGTCCTGCGACCTACATCAAATAACGCTATTCCGATTATTAAATTGCATCAAGTCATCGGGATGATGATCGAATTACGAGCGCAGTCGGAGCGGGCTACACCTGCTGCTGGTCGGGCCGGAGCTGCTGCTGGGCGCCACGCGTCTTCCGCGACTCAAATTAATGTAATCTAAGCGATCTTTCGTCTGTTGCAGTTGACATCGGGATATCCCGAACGCAAAGTGACTAACAACATTAAATTGTTCTCATATATGTCGTGCGGAGTGGGCTGCCCCTCGGCTAGACAGAGAGGGCGGACTGGCGGGGCGAGCGGCGAGCCCGTGCGGCGCGACAGAGAGGCCCGAGCGTTTATCCCACCCCCCCGTTTCGCCGTTCTTGTCTTTTATGCAAACAAACACATTTTATCTATTTGAGACGGACGTATATCCGCCCCCGTGAGATAGAAGAAAACGGGTATAGGGGATGCCGGTTTTATTTTGCGCGTAAACACCGCTTCGCGGGCTAATCCTCCCCGAGCGGGAAATTTCGGCGAATCTACCCGCGAACCGACGCGCGCCGCGCTACCCGTCCCGCTCTGACGCCAGCCCCGGCTCGTCCGTCGCGACGGGAGTCGGTCCTCGCCGCTTTCGCGTCGCTCGACAACGCGAGTCGGTTAGGCGCGTGTGACGGAGATGTGTATGTGGGGGAGGAAAATAACCAATAGCGAGTGGCGTGTCCGCTGTGTGCGTTGTGATTGGCTGTGACACCCCGGGCCGCGGGGCGGCGGGGGAGGGAGGGTGAGGGGCAACATGGTGGAAATGACGAACAACGTGTTAGGAAAAGCAGATAAATAGCGCGAGGAAATTTTTCGTTGCATTCTGTTTTTATGTGTTGTTTCATATAAAATGCATGTCCCTATGGTGCAATTTAAATGTTTCTCTCGAAGATAAATTTTAATTTTCTCTTTTGTGTTGCTAATTGTATATTTTAAAATAATTTTTGGAATAGCATCAACATCTCACCTAATACATATAGTCAATACTCCGAGTGATGGTATCTGCCCTTGCAAATTTTCGCTGGGCTGCATCAATGCGACACTGACTGGGAATGAATATGTTTAAACGGTTAAGCGTGTAGACTTTAAACAGAAATATCAAACAAAATAAAATGTTCTTAAATTTAACTATTCAAAAGCAACGTTTCATAAAGGAAATCTCATTTCCCTACAGATCTGCAAACTTGATATTTTCACATACCTAGTTTCGGTCTAAAGCCGATTTAGAGTCTATTTATTAAGTAGGTATATATTAATTTTTTACATAATATTAGTTATTCTCATCATAACGACGTTGTGATATTAGTAAGGCAAAAAATAGAAAAGACGTACGACCAGTTTCTATGCGAAATATCAAGGCATCAAACGACATGTTATATGTACCTATACTAGCGATCAAGACACGATTGTTACATTCTATTGTTATCTTAAGAAAAAGTGGAATATATAAAATAAGAGAATAGTTCAAAATATAAGGAAATTGGTTAAATTGAAGCGTCTAGCTTGTTGATCATTAGAATATTTCTTTATGAACAAAACTTGCAAAGAAAGAAAAATATTTAAAAAAATGTAGGTTGGTTATTTTATACGAAGAAACCGTAAATATGTCTTTATTGGTATAATTATATTTTCTTGTACATTATATATATATATTATTAAGTATTCTAATGTTCCCCTATATTCCACTTTCAGCTATGTATATTATTAATCATTGGGTTTTTCATTTAAATATCTTCAAATATTATCTCTAACAAAATTTGAACACACAATAACTGCCCTCCGTCCTGACCTAAAGATACCTCCGGTGGCAGGTATAGAAACCGGCAGATATTAAAAACAATCTATGTGGTTCATACAATGTTTGTTATTTTTTCAAATTAGTAACCTTGTTAATGTTATCAATATAAAAAATATGTTCAAACCTCTCTCGTTACATTTCACTAATTTTGTTTTTTGAGTAGGTATTTGCAGGTCGCGGTGGGTAGGCAAATTACAACTCTAATGTGATAAACTTAGGTACCAGTAAAAAAAAATTAATGACCATATGCATATTTAACAACTGATTTCTTCTGTAATCAAAATTGACTTATTGGATTTCTTCTGTCTTCAAAATGTGCACCGTAAATTGATAATAAATCCACATTTTTGGATTTACTATAACTGTATAAAATCTTTTATTTGTAACGTGAATCTAATGGTATGAGATATATTTAGACTCGTACCTACAAATAAAAATCCTTAAGAGGAAAAAAATAATTATTGTTACTAATTATAATATTCATCAAATTTCAAGACATTGTGTAATATAAGTAGGTATCTACTGAAACTTATTTTACTACTATACGATAGGTACTACTGAAATTTTTTTACTCTGTTTTAATAATAAATAATTATATATTCATTTTTAAAATGATTCACATTATAAGACAATAATAATGAATATGTCATGCAAAAATAGATAACAATTCTATATCCCAGGGGCGTGCAGTGAGAACAAGAAACATGACTTTTTCCTAAGCCTATATTTTGAAAAGAAACCGAAATATCTCGTAATATTCCTATCACAATAATTAACATATTATTTAATTTTAAAATTTCATAATATTCTGCCAGATAAACATAAAATTTCAATTTTTTCCAAATACGTTCATACAAAGTTTAAATAAAAGTCACGCTTCTTGTTATCACTGCACGCCCCTGGTATATCGGTCATGTGGGTCTCATTAGTTCATGGTATCAAAAAAACCATGTCTTTACTCCTATTATATTTGTTTTGTAAGATAATTTTCTGTGTAAATCGCCCTTTAGGTGAGTATTCGCGAAAACGGCGCTATATAAATTATCCAAATATTATTATTATTATTATTATCATTGTACAAGTCTTCAATTTTTATATGATGAATAGGTATTATAAAAAATAAGTATTAATATTATTTTAAAATTCGGGAGAAATCAGTTTATTTTACACTTCTACTAATTTATTCATTCAACGTGTCCAAATATTTAAATTAAAGCAATATTTCTGATATCTTGTTAGAGATATTGACATTAGACAATTTTATTTTTATTTTTTTTTATTTAATTTATGGTACAAATACAGTTCTTATATATAACGTATTAGATTAAACATTTTTTTTAAATACTTGGTAGTCATGCAGACCTCATCAGTGAAGAGCTCTTGAGTCTGATGAGGGAGCCACAGTTCTTATTCCTTGTTATAATATATAGGTACATAGTGTATACAAGTTATTTATTAATACAGTAAAAAGGTAAATTGATAATGAAAGTATAGGAGTTATTTAGAAAAAAGCTATAGGTTAAAATGATTTATGAATTTAAGTTTGATTTTTAATAAACTTTACGCGTAGGTGTATACATGCATAATTAAGTGCTTCCTGTCTATTTTTGAGTGTTGGATAGGTAACAATCACTGTCATAAAAATATTATTATCCTGAATATAGTGTAATGGGATATTATTCAAATTTGTAATAAAACATAATATTCTGTCACATAAATTTTAGATGTTTTTTGTTTGTTGTCTGCATAAAAGTCATGGAATGTACGCACTAGGGATGTACCTACTCTTCACTATTTGCATTGCATAATATTATTAATGCGGTGAAATGTTATGTTAGCTATTTTTTTAAATGGGATAGTAGATATGGAAGTATTTTTGGGTGTTCACAGGGCTTACGATCATTGTACAGCTGGCTCATCAGGTAATCTTTCCCTGCATTATGAGGTGCAAAGTCTCGTACTTCACTGGATGTCTCATCACATGTCCGAGATCTTGAAGTTTTCGGATTTTTATTGTTTTAATTACTCACTTTTCTTTATTCATCTGAACCACAACATCTTCATTAGTAATTCTTTTCATCCAGCTTGTTTTGAGTTTTCTTCTGCAGATGCACATCTGCACACAAGATTATAACCTTTTTTTTTCACGGTTCGGGAACACGTTGATCTCTCAATTATAAAATATGTTATTAAAAAAAACTTCTTATTCTTCTTCAGCCTTCATCTCCCCATTGCTGTTAGCTTCTTGTAGCCATTTCCTTTCCCTCCCCCCCCCCCCACAGTGGCTATATAGTCGGCCCATCTTTATTGGAATCATCAAAGTGAGTTTTCTCTTCAAAATTTTTACCCTTTCGAATCCATGTAAAATTATAAATCATACGATGTTTATTACAATAAATCATTTTGTAAAAGTGTCAAAGTTATAGAATTGATGCACTTGCAGAAGTAGATTAGGCGATCTAGCCGCATGTAAAGTACTCAGAGTATTGTAGACTCTAAGGGCCGGTTGTTTCAAGTTGGATTAAAGTAAGCGTTCTTTTAAAGCATAGATTTTTACGTTCTCCACCAATCAGATCATCCGTTTTCGTAAAAATCTATGCTTTAATCGACCGCTTACTTTGATCGAACTTGAAACAACCGGGCCTAAGGAATCGAAAAAAAAATTGAATATTCCAACGTGTCTTTTTTTTCCAAGGTCTCCACTACAGAACTCTAGATGTCCGTCCTGTCTTGCAACAATCCCTGGCCATTTTATCTTCGCTACACGATTCATGATTTCCACTACTCTAGTTCTGCGCCTAATTTCACAATTTCTTATATCTCTTAGGCCAAGAATAGATCTTTCCACGGATCGTTGCGTGCATTTGAAGCTGTATTCTTCCATTCTCTATTTTTTCTCTTCTCAATTCTCTAAATTTTTCAAGTGTCATCGTCCCTACTCCGTAAGTCACCACTGCTAACATGCACGAATCGAAGGCCTAAAATAAAATAGTACTAATCCTTAAAATATAATAATTCATAAAACATTTGTAATTTTCCTCGATGAGCTGTAATAAAAGCTCGGCACCGAACCATCGACAGCGGGCTGCAGGGGTGGTTTTTCGAAGGGGTGGCTCTGTCAGGGGCTGCGGGGACGGGCACGGAGAGGAAGGGAGGAGGGCCAGAGAGCCGCCGGCGGTACAGCCTGATTGTCATTCATACCCCACAGCCGCACAGCCTGATGCGCCTACCCCGCAGCGCTCGACGGTGGTTATTATCATTCGTTACGTCTTTGATATTCTGATGCCGATCTACCATTTATATCCTAAATAATAGAAGCATTAGATAACTAAAAATATGTTATATCGAATGCTTGTCATTTTAATATTTTTAATTTGATACTAGTGAAAAAAAAGTAACCCATAAAAACCAAGTTTTTACTATACTAGAGACAACACAATAATTAGAGACGAATTAAAACATATAACATAACACTAAACTTACAGAAATTTAATATATTTCTAAAATGTCAGATGTTTTGAGATGTCAAGATTTTGATAGATTCAATTATCATCAATATCGTACTTTATGAATTTCCAGCGTCAAATGATTTAGTCAGAATCAGATTTGAGTAATGTAGAATTCTTCAAAACTAAGCAAAAATCTATAAGAAACCCAATTTTGCTATCATCTGTGAACCAATTGTTTTGTAAATTTTCGAAATTCGTAGTGGTGTACCTATTATATCGACGGAGTAATTTAAATTTAGAAAATATTCCGCGACGTTATCGGGCCGCCGCGCCGTTGCTAATCAAATTTTTCTAATGATTCTAATTTGAAAAAACCAATAAAATTTCTAAAAATCCGAAATTATACTATAATTATTAATTTTTTTTAACGAAAATTTGATTTATCTTCTTGATCGTCGCTACGAGTCTGCTTGCCAAGTTTCAGCTCGATTAGATCACGGGTAAAGGGTCAAAAATCGATCCAAATTTTTTGTTGACGGCAAGCAAGCAGACGCCACGATTTAATATAAAGGGAGTAAAAATCACTTAAATTATTTTAAAAAGGAATTACACCAATAACAGAAAAACGACGTTGATTCAAAAACGAAGGTCGGAAAAATTCTCGAACCGTGAAAAATATAATAAAACACATAATTAAGCAAAATTGTTAATAGATAATTAATGTATAATGTGACAGAAATGTTGGTTCATGGCGCGAGTGCCTGAAAAATATATCCAATGACTAATTACCGAGATTTTAGAATTAACGGGGATTGTCAACCGTGACATTGACACATTCAAAATTCAAAATTCGATTTACGCCACAGAGTATAAAATTGTACAGAGATGAACTAAACCCCTTCTTTGGGCGAGGGGATTAGACCGAAGCGGAAGTATGTCTCGCGTATATTTAAGACACATTTATACCGCAGTTAATGTATACATCCTTGCATAATTGAATCCCCTAGTAAACAAAAAGTTTTTTATAATAAACGTTGTTTTTTTAATTTATAAGCTCGTAGTAATTTCCCTAAACAAGTCAAACGTATTGGACCAGCTGTGAAACCAGACCGTGTACCGAGACTTATACGTTAGTTCAAGTTTATTGTTGCGTGATTTATGGAAAATTTCGGATTAACGGGATTTTTCCGCATTTAATCAATAAGATTGATTCTATGATTCTCTTCTAATATCAAACACAAGCCGAAAATTTTTGATTAAAAAAATCCTGCAGAATGTAATGATTGTCTGTGTGATTTATAAATATTATTATTAAAAATTTAATGTGGAATCTAAAATTTAAATGATGTTATTTCTTTTGATTGACAATTTAATTTCACTACCGATAAATCGGCGTTTCTTGGACAAAGGACGTTTAATTTCTTGATACATACACATATAATATCTCTGGATATATAAAAATGCCTGTTCTGAGGTAGGTAGCCTATTTTATCATTTTAACACCCTAGATCGATACCTAATATTTATTTGATATCGATATAATGATTAAGAATCAAGAATAAAAATTAAAATATATAAATCTATAGATCCACAATAGAAGTGGCAAGCTGAAATAAAAGTAAAACAAAAATAGAATTAAGAGGAATGCAAAAAAGGAACAAGAGATAATGTAATTTGGTAAAAAGACAAATAAAATAAATGCGCAAAAAAGTAACAAGCAGTACTAATATACCTATAAAATATGATAGAACGTATAAGATAAAATGAGTTAAATAATCACAGTATAGAGTTCACAGATGCGGTATAAAATATGATACAGTAAAATGAATTAGAACATAATTCTGAGCAGACACAAAAGTAGAGAAAATCAAAGGCAAGGGTGTACATAAATGCTGCTCGGTTACCGACATACATATGAAAATCCAATCAGTTCTGCATCCATACTTGCAGGCACTGAAACAGGTCAGAGGGGCATTATGGAGTGCGGACGACAAAGCTATCGAAACAAGCGACATAAAACAAACTTATTTTTCAAAAAGGCCAATAATTTTTCGATTTAAATTTACATGACGAAACTAATAGACTATAAAACGTATACTTTATTTTTTAACGTGTACATTGTTGTATATATTATTAACTAAAATATATTGTTACGTGTCGTGGCTGCAGGGGGTATTAATTAAAACTCTGGAATTCAATACAGGATTTATTAATTTACGATTAATTAATTAATCAAACGTACAAGATCATTTAACACTATTTAAATTAATGCTATTATTTACATTAAATTGTTTCGTAATTTATCAATCGTAAATAGACACTTTATAATCACTTAAACACTTTATTCACTATTCACTAGAACATTCCACCCAATTCCCGCACGTCTTATTTCGCTTCGGTTTATTTCGCTACGTAAGAACTTTCCAGAGTACTCGTTGTCGAATTACCGCTCGCTTGGCTACCTTCGCTTTGACTTTTATTTAAACATATATTTGGAAAAAAAATCTAAATTAAATATTTATCTAGCTGAATGTTATGAAATAGTATAAATCTTAATAATAATATTATTTTAAATTATTGTGATAGGAATATTACGAGATATATCTCTTATTTCGGTTTCTTTTCAAAATATGCTTAGGAAAAAGTCATGCTTCTTGTTCTCACTGCACGCCCCTGGTATCTATAAGTCTAGGAACAGACCGGTTGCGAAAATATTGTATACGAATTTTAAGTTGCGAATCATATAACATTACCCATTTGATTTAGAAGTGCTTAATTAGCTGCTAGCTTTTCCATCATGGTTTGCAGTTGCTGACAATAGACATCTGCCGTAATCGTCTGGCCAGATTTAAGAAAGCTGTAGTGAACGACACCAGCACTAGTCCACCAAACGCTCACAAGTAACTTTTTTGGAGTCAATTTTCGCTTGGGGCATGGTTTGGCTGGATCGGCAGGGTTCAGCCATTGCGATGAGCGTTTCCGATTATCGTACAGGATCCACTATTCATCACAGGTAATGATTCGATTTAAAATCCCTTCATTATTGTGCCGGTTGAGTAATGCAACGCAGCAGTCAACACGCGTTTGTTGATTTGCTTCACTCAATTCGTGAGGTACCCACCTTTTAAGCTTTTTCACCTTACCAATTTGCTTCAAGTGGATTAAAACAGTTTTATCACTAACACCGCAGCCTGCAACTAACTCGGATGTGGTTTGCGATGGATCCGCTTCCACAATAGCCTTCAATTCTTCATTATCAACTTTGGTCTCCGGCCGTTCACGGGGCTTGTTCTGCAGGTCGAAATTTCCAGAACGAAAACGTTGGAACCAAAAACGCACTGTGTTTTCTTTTGCGGCACCGTCGCCATACACATCATTAATCCTTCGAGCCGTTTCTGCAGCACTGGTGCCACGGTGGAACACGTACTCGTAAATAACGCGATATTTCAAGTTTTTCATTTTGTAAACTGAGTGACGCCAAGAAAAAAACAATTGAGGAAAAAACAAATGAATTATAATTTTCAAAACACAAATACATGAGTAAATAGCTGTATAAATTTGGATTTGGAATTCCTAACCAATGAGAAGATATTTGAGATCAAATTTCTAACCAGTACGGGCAAAACGCCCAATTTCTTTTGTAGGACCAAATATTAATATTAAACGTCCCATCGTCCTGCTGATTTAAATTACATTAAAGTATACACAAAAAAAACATAAAATTTTTGTGAAAATAGTATCCAAGATGACCCTTGCTTCTCGCTGTGTTTCTATTTTCTCAAAATTATTATTTAGAAATATGCGAGTCTTTAAAGTCGCCCATAATCTAACATAGGTAATAATAATTCTGGGGACGATTGTAGTCGATACAGAAAATTGCTTCCTGTGTCCCGAAAAATATGTTTATATACGTGCTGAGTACATGCGTTCTGCCGCAGAAATGATATTCATAAATTCGTATGATTTACAACAACACTAACGACCCATGTAACACTGGAAGAGTTCTAAGTCACAAAGAAAACTAATTCCCCATTTATCGCTTTACTATATAATATAGATCTAATATATCTATATATATATTAATATATAGATATATATATATCTATATATTTAATATATATAATCTTATAAATCATATTTATATTATTATACTTTATAGCTTTGAAAGATTAACATTAAATGAAATAAAATTATCATGTAGGTCAACCGTTGTAATGTAACTTCACCTATAAAAATATCATTCGAAAATTTTACGTAAGTAAGGAAATAAATTGACAAACAATAACATGAGTTAAAAATATTATCTCGAGCTAATCTTTATTTGTAAATAAAGTGAGTTCAACATTTGCTGGGTAACTGCCACTTAAAAGGAAACCCTTTGTGAAATTCGATAACGCTAACATTTAAAGCGGGTAGATAATAACTCCAATGCTTTTTACAATCCCTCGACAGTAGCAAGTGGTTTTTTGCTCCTCCAGTGAATTATACCACCAAAATTGTTTGAAGTCAGTTATTCAAATATTTTTATTCATTACATTATTTAAAAAAAAATTATAATGATTATTTTATTAAAATTTTTTTTTTTTTTTGAAATCCAATAAAAATATATTTTTACCCTTAAATATAAAATATACATATTACAATGATAATGAATAAGAGTCATTCAAATTTTATGTGTAATTTCTTAATTTAAATAAAACATGTTGTATAACAATCTGTCATTAATTTGTCAGCGCTTCATAAACAAAAAGTTTTTTTGTACCGGCTCAGCGTGCGAAATTCCAAATTGAATTTTATTCAACTGTCCTTTACATTCAAACCTAAGGAGTAAAGAATGAAAAAACAGTTGAGATAGGTACTTTGAGTACATCTCATGCCTACTGTCAAAATGTTCCATCCCAAACTTATCTTTGTAAACCTTATATCGCCTGCTATTTTATATTTACTATTAAGTATTAAAACTATGTAATAGTAATTGGTGTTAGTTGCCCTTAGTATAATCACATAGGATAATATAGGTAGGTACCTGCGTGAATTGTATAAGTTTACGTAAAATATTATATAAAATTCTTACGCAATGTGGAATTCAAAGGGATAGTGGAATACACAATGAAATTGATACGAATCTGATATTCTTTTAAATTATATATAGGTACAGGTAAAATACTTTATGAAATAAAAATATTGGTCAAAGTGATCCCCCAAACAAAACTAAATTTTCACCTTTCCGAGCTATAACGTATAACTAAACACACTGTCATGGGACATGACTATGGGGGACAAACAAAACATAAAGTTTAATTTATTCACCAAAAGTCACTGGACACGAATTTAATTTGAGCACTTTTCTTAAATTTACTGTCACTAAATGTTTGTAGAATATTTTATACACATATTATCCAATTTCTTCATTTACACTAATCACTCGCCCGGAGTACACTTTTTATTACGTTGTTTTTATCGTATCGATCACTTTTTTGAATATTCTGTTCAATTTCGCACGTTATTTAAATCGTTCTTGCTAGAAAGACTCCTCGCTTGCCGAGTAGGTAGGTATACGTCCGATATCTGTCACTCGGTTTACAGCGCGTTAACCAAACTGTTTTTCGCTACCATCTGTCACTGGTAAATAAATGTTAATGACGCTTTGGTTAAACTTCAAACAATGACTCAATTACGCGTCATCTCCTAATAACTTCCCATTTTAGTGTAAAAGGTATAGGGTGCTGTGAAATCATCGATTACATGTATTTCTGTCTGATTCTAATATCTCGTGACAATACAGTTCTTTTCGACTTTTCACGAGATTTTAGGATGAATTCATTTTATAATAACATTAGATGTAACCCGTCAAAAGTGACGGTACTTTTACATGTCGGTTCCTAAGGAATATGTACATATTTATGTATTTATTTCATTTAGAAAAATTTTTTATTCGGAAAAAAAATACTATAAATAAGTTACGGACGTAACACGAAGTTACTAGGACAGACAGACAGACAGATGTTCGGACAGACAGACAACGAAATTATTATAATTGTGATTTTCTTATAGTTTTCTATTATTTAAAAGTAAATAGTAATTCAATATCAAGCAATGTTTCTTCATTATTTCGTTACATTAATACAAAAATAAATAATTATACAGCCAACAAAGTTGCTGATGTCATCTCGCGTCTGGACTACTGTAACTCAATATATGGAGGATGAAGATGACTACAGGCTAAGACTTTTGTACATTCTGAGAAAGTTCTAAATGATATAGTAGGGAGAAGACAATCGTCTTCACTCCATCGATGAAGAGCCAAAGCAATATTATTTACTCATGGCGGTTAAAGATTATTTATTGAGGAAAATTTTCTGACTCAAAGAAGTTTACGTTGACATCATCTTGAATAATTATTATTCCTTTTAATTATATTTATTTTTTAATTGTTTCATGTAATTATTTCATTTATTTTAATCTAAAGTTTAACTAAATTTTATTAAAAATTTGTTTAAAATAATTTTTTTACAGTTTAAATACCAATTTATATTTTTAGTTAAGTTCTACACTTTCACAGCTGGTAGCGATTTCTAAAAGTCCTTTAGAAAATCTGAAAAAAAATTGTGTTAGTTTTTAAAAAACGATTTAAAAATTTCGTACATTTTTGAAGCACCCTAATGTGTATTTTGGAAATAATAACAAAAAAAGAATACATTAATCCGTAATAAAATCAAATAATTTTACTAATCCTTAAAATCATAACTTCACAATTTGTCTAAATCGATACACGCCCTCGATGTTGTTGACTTACTAAATACAACTATTATCTGTTAATGGAACTACTTGAGAATATACAGGTTCAGTGAATGGTTAATAGGAAATTTAATGAGATGGGGCTCTCTGGCGGAGTAGTACTATGTTACAAGATTTCATTATTATTTAATGTATTACATCATATTTATTTATTTATTTATTGATATTAACGGACATAGTCCAATAAAATATAGTACATAAAAAGAACAGTATATAATACATCAGAATCAAAATTATAGCAATTTAAATACAAAAGCAAGGACAAATGAAAATTACTAACAAGATGGAGACAAGGTCTGGATTATCTAATCAGAGATTGTTTAAATCTGGACAGACTTACACCGAAGAAGTCCAGATCCTGTCGTGAGTTTATAAGACGACATAACCGTGACATGGGAGCATGGAATCCATAATTGGTTCTATGATGGCTAAGGAACAACAGTTCATTATTTCTGAGTCTACGGGAAGGGATATTGAATTTTATTTGGCCCAGTGACGAAGGCACATCAGTGTGGCCGTTTAATATTTTGAATTTGGTGATTAAATCAGTGTTTTCTCTACGTTTTTGGAGGTTATAAATTTTTAACATTGACTCAATTTCACTATACGAGTAGTCTCCTCTATCCAAGCCCATCATCCATGCGACTTTTCTTAAGAAACGATGTGGCACGGATTCGATGTGACTTGTTTAGTTTGTATAGAAGGGAGACCAAATCACAGAGGCATATTCTAAGATAGGAGATATATTAGGTCCTTACATATGAAATTGACGTTTAGTATGGGAGGAACATAAAGCCGATTTTTTTTATTATAATATATTTATTTAATCAAAGTATGTACCATTGCTATCTATGCACTTTTGCCATCTCATAGGTAGTTCATCGATCCCTTTACTAAAAAAACCATTCGGACGGGAATCAATAAAATCTTTGAAGGCGGTTTGGACTGCCCCATCGGAGTTGAATTTTTTCCTTTGCAAGAAGTTATCCAAATTTCGAAAAAAATGGTAATCTGTTGGGGCAAGGTCCGGAGAGTACGGTGGATGTCTTAGACATTCCAATTGAAGCTCCTCTAATTTGGTAGCCGTCTGTTGTGCAGTGTGTGGTCTAGCGTTATCATGAAGCAGCAGTGGCCTAGAGCGATTAACCAGCCTCGGTTGTTTAGCAGCTAGCTTTTCCATCATGGTTTGCAGTTGCTGACAATAGACATCTGCCGTAATCGTCTGGCCAGATTTAAGAAAGCTGTAGTGAACGACACCAGCACTAGTCCACCAAACGCTCACAAGTAACTTTTTTGGAGTCAATTTTCGCTTGGGGCATGGTTTGGCTGGTTCTGCAGGGTTCAGCCATTGCGATGAGCGCTTCCGATTATCGTACAGGATCCACTTTTCATCACAGGTAATGATTCGATTTAAAATCCCTTCATTATTGTGCCGGTTGAGTAATGCAACGCAGCAGTCAACGCGCGTTTGTTGATTTGCTTCACTCAATTCGTGAGGTACCCACCTTCAAGCTTTTTCACCTTACCAATTTGCTTCAAGTGGATTAAAACAGTTTTATCACTAACACCGCAGCCTGCAGCTAACTCGGATGTGGTTTGCGATGGATCCGCTTCCACATAGCCTTCAATTCTTCATTATCAACTTTGGTCTCCGGCCGTCCACGGGGCTTGTTCTGCAGGTCGAAATTTCAGAACGAAAACGTTGGAACCAAAAACGCACTGTGTTTTCTTTTGCGGCACCGTCGCCATACACATCATTAATCCTTCGAGCCGTTTCTGCAGCACTGGTGCCACGGTGGAACTCGTACTCGTAAATAACGCGATATTTCAAGTTTTTCATTTTGTAAACTGAGTGACGCAAAGAAAAAAACAATTGAGGAAAAAACAAATGAATTATAATTTTCAAAACACAAATACATGAGTAAATAGCTGTATAAATTTGGATTTGGAATTCCTAACCAAAGAGAAGATATTTGAGATCAAATTTGCCAGTACGGCAAAACCTCAATTTCATATGTAAGGACCTAATATTTGAAATTTTTATTACCTTACTGTTCCTTTTCTCTCTTTTCTTTCGCCAAACATTTAATAAAAGTTTAACATTTAAGTGCCCTGAGTTTATTGTACTTTATTCATGCACTTATGCAGATCATTTTGCAAATTTTATAACACTTTATATTTACTTGATTATTATATCTCTTAATGTGTATTATTTGAGTAGGTATTAAGTCTAAATTAAGATTCATGTATTTTATTCGTTGAATATTAGAGACATTATCGTAGACTATAGCCAAAAATATTGTAAATTGGCAATCAAAATACAGGCTATCCTGGCTATTATTTGGATGGAAAAAATTTGGAACTCTACGAAATAAATATTTAATAGCTTAAAGGCAATGGAAAGATACAGCAATGTGGTTCATAATTGGACTAAGACATATTTTTAACACGCGTTAGGTTTTTTTAATTCACTCGTGGATTTCGTCAACTTTCCGCGGTGCAGCAGCATTAATTGTATGATTTCCAACACCAGGATGAGCTGGGGGTTCTACATAATATGTTTAAAGTATTCTTCATGGGTGTCCCTGACCACCTTCCGCAACTGGCGTTATACTGAGCCACCCACTTTTAACATCATTGCGTCAAGCCGAAATATTTTCGTATACCTTCTATGACATTCTTGTGAAAAGTGAAGACGCGGATCTTGCCACCACAAAACTGCCCAAGCCATTCCAACCGCACCTGTTTAAAGAGGTTCAACCCTTCTCTCACGACATCTGCATATTGGCCATATCTTTCCAACACGGAGTAGTAACTAAAGAATTCTGGTAGATGCGGATTTTCGTGGCGCTGATAGTTTCAAAGCATACCTTTACATGTTGTTATTTGTATAATATAAATCGTTCTAAAAATTATCACATCTGCTATAAAAATATATTTAAAATAAATGCAGCCGTTATACTACATTAAATTTTCCGATCAAATGGCAGACCGTTCAGACAAATATTGCCTGACAATGTCATTCACGTGAAGTGTACATGTATATACCTTTTTTACGAATGTATAATTTGTGTGGAGGAGGATACTATATGATATGTACGTAGTTATAGGAGAGAATACTATATAGGTAGGTACTTTAATATAAACTTTTAGGTACGCGCGCTGTATTGGAGGGAGAAATTTTTTATTTTCTTTTCTTTAGCGGTCACTTTTCTCTTTGCCACTAAGTGTTTCCTTTTTAGGCAGCCATTATGGGTCACGTGTGTCATGGGCTGAGCCACCCAGGGATCAAATATAACTTCAACGGTAGATCCATTTTTTATTGTCCAAAAATATCAAAACCCGCCTAAAATTATCGCATAAAAAAGTCGATATAAATATTTTAGTGACATATCCTTTGTAATTAATTACGTATACCCACTCAAACCCTACCTAAAAACTCTGAATGAAGCACATTTACGTGTTTTATCCAGTGTTTGTAGCGATTTTTTCAGTTGGAAGAATTTTTTTTTAGCAAGTAATAAGTTAAGAATATTCTCCCGAGCCCATCATTTGCCGGATTTTTTAAAAGGGGTAACGTAAATTTTATGAAAAATAGGCCAACAGAGTAAATCTATATCTTCATTTTTCATCAAAGTTTGCATGGATTGGTTTTCTCATATTAGCAAGGTAGGTAATAACAACACATATTATGTAAAACATTATACAAAAATATACATCAAGTAAACATTATCAATTGAGTGGCTAAATGCAGAAAATAATTAATGTAAAAAAATAGTTCAGAACGATACAAACAAGGAAGGCTTCAATGCGATTTAATGGTGCTTCCTAAGCTGCAATGTAATGCTTACCTTGGACAGTGTTTCTGTATTACCTATTTTACAACACTGAAAATATAATTCATTTTTAAAAATGTATAGTGGTTACAATATAATTGATTTGAATATTTAAAAAGATCTTTAAAATCGGTTATCGGTGGTCTTTTTTACATTTATACCTATATATTAATAACAAAATATTATTGTATTAATTGAAAAATAATTCTAAATATTAATTTAGGTGAATAACATTATTTTAATGTAAGTTTTACGTTTGAAATATAGTGTAGGTGTTTTTTTGGAATGTATTTTTAGTAGGATTAACGTGGGGTTTTGAAAATGGGGTTTTCCATCGGGGAATTTTAAAATGGCTGGAAGTATTTACCGTAAAATAATTTTTTTGTAATCTGTATGTATTATTTATATTATTTGTACGTATCAAATCAATTAATTAATTATTAACGTAATTACGACTAGTAAATCATTAAAAAAATAATAAACCTAACTTAATAAATTCGATATACTTAATAAGGCGGTTTCTATCGTGGTTGAATACAGAGTATACACCATCGCACCGGTTTTAAGGTAGCTTTATTAAAATATTATTATGTAAATTAAAGTTAATGATTTATTGAAAATAATTAAAGTTTTAACAATCATCACAGTTTAAAAAAACTCACAGACTGTAGGATACAAACCCGTTAACGCTCCCAGAAGGAGTCCGATTTTTAGTCAAATGATTTTACCGTTGCACATGCGAAAACGTCGATATTTGAGCATTTATAATGAAAGTGTTAACACGCATGCATATGAATTTGGCGCTTTATAGAATATATAACCAAAACATACTTACTCACATACGATATACTATATTTTTGTATGTTTTATCTAAATAGTACCAGAATATCTTCCTGCAATTTTTTTAAACAACAATATACAGGTATAATAGAGTTAGGTCCACGATACTCTATAGGTAGATTTCTGCCTAATTTATTTTTGACATGTTTTAAAGCGAATAAATTTATAATATTCTTTTTACTTATATAATATTCCAATGTTTTACAAAAGATAATTCAGATAAATCTTTGAATGCAAATTTTGATATTAGGACATTGATTTCCGGACATTTTCTATTCATAATTCAGACAGAAATCTACGTGTAAATTATACTTTTTACTCCCTTTGTTTGGTATACCTGGAACCCTAGGGATTGGTGCTTGTCATGAAAGATCAACTTTGACAGTACAATACAGTCATGGATTGGTGGCAGTTGAGGACGAAATGAAACACTAAAATTAAATAAAGTGTTATTGTATACACAATGCCGTAATCCTGTATTATAACTAGTCACTATGCCGTAATTTGCACTAATCGTCACTCGAGAATCCTCCACTTGTCTGTGGAACACTTTATCACGCCGTTTCTATCGCATTGATCCAGAATATTTCTTATGTATATTGATAGGTACTCTAGTACTTACACCAATGCTTCACTGAATCGCCCGTTGCCGCCACACATTATATAGAAAATGTTCCTTTCTGAATCTTCCTATACATTCCCGTGTGTTCCATCGATTTCTTAAATGTCCAGAATGTTGGGAAATCCTCGATTGTGTGCTGTTCCGTTTATTTTCAGCATCTCGTAACAAAATACATGTACAGTAAACGTGTAATTTTCGTCGGACGAAGAAATGATGAGAGAAAATAATTCTTACATACATGGTAAAATAAATTTAGTATGTAACCCTCGCTGTACACCGCTGTCCCCTACTTTGGGCCACACAATTCAATTTGTGTTCCAATCATTGACGACTGATGGACACCCTCTTACTTCCTTTTATCTTTAACATTATAACTTTACTCTTAAAGCCTATCCTCACATGATTGAAAAGTGCGCACAGTCCCTTGCCACCATGAAACAAGGAATACAACACGACAAGAAAGGGGGGATGAAATGTTGCTGGGGATTTTGTACTTTCTGATTTGGTGGGTATATTTTAGCGTGTACCCCTCGCAGCCGAGATATCTGCGAGGTATTAGCAACATCTCATCGTGGTACTCTATCTCCCAACCCCGTATCTCTTTCCAACAATACATTTATTTACCTCGGTCCCGTATTGAAAATTGTAATTCAGCTCTCGGAAAATAAAATGGAAAATAATCTAATAAATAGGATACATTCTGAGGTTAAATGGATGCTTTAAAAATATCTCAAGAGCTTTTTCGTGTACCTACTTTCACCGAAGGTGAATACAATTTTCTTTGTATTTTTTTTAAATAATCCATTTAAGAAATGTAAGCATTTTTAAATGTTCCTTCAACAAAATTTGTCAAAAAGTAAGTCGCAGAATTTTTTAAATAATTCATTGAAATTGTGCATTTTTCTCTGCTTTGTCGATAAAGGTAAAATCAAACATAATAATTTCGTTGTCTGTCCATCTAACCGTCCGTCCGTTAGTCCGTCCATCTGTCTGTCTGTCCGTCTGTCTGTCTGTCCCCGTAAGTTTGTGTAGCGTACGTAATTTCGTCCGATTTCACGGCTAAAAAAACGAAAATAAACGGTCGAAGATGGGGTTTGAACCACGAGCCAGCAAACCCGAAGATGGCAACGATATTACCCGTCAAAAATACAGTACATGTAAGACAATTAGCCTCTCACACTCATGAAATTGATAGCTCATATTAAAAGCATGTCTTTTTCTCATTCACTTGAAATATTACCAATTACATTTTTCTAAAAAAGAAGATTCGACTAAATCTTAAGAAAACACTGTTTATGGATAAATAAATTTTAAATATTTTGTACGTCAGGCAACATAACAAAAATAAAAAATCCAGATAGTTTTAATTTTAAAATTCATAATTTGTGAATAAACCAGGAAGTGCACTCATCCAAATATACTTATTCACATAGATAATACTATCATATCTCTCGTATCTCTTAATTAACCTCTTAAGGAATAAATAATATTATTTACGTCTTACGCCTCATTGACTGCTAATAATTTTAAATTTGTGTTAATTTTTTCTAACTAACCATCACGCCGTTTCCACGCAAGGTTAGGCAGAGAGGATAAAACGCCATATTCTCCTATGATGGCACACCATTTTGCTTTGACTACATTCATACATCTATTCATGCATGCTCTACGGTTGTTGAGGATTTTGTTGCCATCCTTCAATATTTGTGGTATTTGGTCATGCCAGGTCTTTTGCGGAAGCTCATCCATTCCTGCTACCTTCAACACTCGCCTCATATACTTACTCAGCCATCCTTTCCTCGCTCATATATTTCACACGACTAAACCATTTCAGCGATTCTTTCTTTATTCTATCTACCTCGCTACAGCTAACATTACATTCACTTCTATTCTGTTCATTCCTCATTCTATCGACCAAAGATTTTTCACATAAGCGCCTTAGTAACCGCATTTAGTCTACTTTCATTTTTTTTGCCAATTCTAGGCTTCACTTCTATACATCTGAGTTGGCACTAGAAAGTCATTATGTACCGCTAGTCTTCCTTCCTTTGACTTCATTCATAATGGCCATAATTGCATTCAGAGTGCCATTCACTTTGTTTTCCGCAGTCACTCTCATTTCGATATCATTCTTCATCTTGCCGTCTCTATTAAACATACTTCCCAAATACACAAACTCGTTCACTTGTTCCAAGCATTAATTGTCACTCTTTCGTCTCTTTCGAACAAGTAAAGACCTTAACATCATGCCTCCAGATTTGATAATAGATCCGGATGGACGAACATCATAAAAAGACCCCACACGAGAGATTGCAAGCGTTGAAGAGTATCTTCGAGAGACAGAAAGATTACCGCCATTTTAAAATACCACGATATTCCATTTTGATCTAAGGATAGGCATTGACACGATGGGGAAGGGAAAAATGATTCGTCGCTTCATTGCGCAATAAGAAACCTGTGCGTTACACCGCCCCGTGAAGGGTCGCATAGACAAGCGCCGAGGCTTTCGGGGTTGGAAGATTAAGGGAAGAACCCTTCGACTTTTAGTCTTGTGAATTCAACATAGGTGTAAAGCATCCCAACATTTCAAGTAAAGCAATGCTTACAAAAAGCAGTAACATAATTCTGAAAACAAATGTATACCTATGTATTATATTTGTGGGGTATAAAAGCAAAGGCAGCAATATCCATAAATTGAAAAAATGTTTCGAATGGAATCATCAAGGATTACTAATTTAAAATATACAGAATTCTTGATTCTTGATCCCATCTAAAATCATGTTTCCTATAAATTTATAGGCTATGTTTCCTATAAAATCTCAAATTCAGTATATTATAAATTAGTAATTCTCGATGATTGCTTTCAATTTTTTTGGATATTGCTGCCTTTGCTGTTATACCTCACAATTCATATAATTAATAAAAATATACTTTATTTTCATCACTTATTGATTGAAAATATCATGTTTCAGGGTCAATAGTCCCTGCGTCAGGATACAATGTAAATTAACAAATAAAAAATCGAAGTATGGACGATAAAAATATATAAATATTATAAAATATGGAAAATGAATAAATAATTAAGTATTAACGTGAAAGTAAAGTCATTGTTTGACCTGACCATTTGTCCTGAAATATGTTGATATTTTTAATAAATAAGTGATGAAAACAAAGTATATTTTTATTGATTATATTAATAATGTCACCACAAAATCATTTTGCTCTACTTGAAGCAATTATTGTATTTCAGCACTTCTTTTATTTAATATTTAAAAAGATAAATTCACGATGATTTGATAAATTTTACAGTTATTAACTCTACTGTTTAACTTATAACTAAATACCATAAACGTATGTATATTTTAATAGACTGCGTATTATATTTTGTTACTAATGTGTCTAAGGTCGCGTATGATTGTAATAAAAAAAAATTATTTAAAAAAATTTCATTTTGAAAATAGTAGTGTAGGACTATAAAGTTTTATGTAAAGTAACTTTAAGGTGAACATTTTGCGAAACTGGTGCTATATAAATTATAAATTTTCATTATTCTTTATAGCAGAATCAGCTGTAAACTTGTCTCTCTCCATATAGCAATACACCTAATACACAAGGGATAGATAAAAATAAGAACAATATATAAGTAAAGATTTTCGGATTCACAAATAATAAATAAATCGCAAAGAACTCGTTCAAAATATTTACATTAATATTATTATATCTATATTGTTGTATTCGTATCACTGTATGCATATTGACGTCATCATCGCAACAAGGGATCACGAAATTATACTCTTAGGGAATTATTTGTATATATATATATATATATATATAATATATATATATATATAATATTATATAATATTTGTGATTTATTAAATTTAATCGAGATATGTTACGGTAATATAGAAAATAGTGAAAAGATGATTGAATAAATAATTAATTTGTTTGAAAAATGTATAAGAAACAATATAAAATAGTTTTCTCTAAAAATAAAGACCGAGGTCAGATTCACAAATTCACATTCCCCAATTCCTTCAGCACTGCAATAAGACGTAGAATTGGCGCTTGTGGCAGACCGGCACTTCCGCTGTGGCGGCTGCTGATTGGAACTTCCGGTCTGCTTCCGCTCACCGTATCACATATCTCCTGGCTAGCAATCTCACGGGTTAGCGCTGACCCCCGAAGTTACGCACGAGGAAAATCCGAGGAAATGTGTTTTGAGAAAGTTTACAGGAAAATTAATTTGATTTTAATAAGCAGGTACCTGCGTAACAATATATAAAATATTCGCGGGGACATTTGGTCAGTTTTACGGACACCCCCTAATTAATCACTTTATCTCTAATTATATGCGTATATGGCATCGGGCGATGAAATGCCACAGAAATAAAGTTGGTGCAATATCAATAACCATCTGATAGTGCTTCAGTCTCTTAAATTCTATTGGGATATTAAAGTACTTAGATCTTCGGAAAGGCATACTAGTGATGGTTAAATCATCGGTTTTGCCGGTTAAACATGGTTCAGTGATTTGAAAATCAGATTGTATTGGTGATTAGTAACTATGATATAGTTGGTGTTTAGTATGGTTGGTCGGCAAATTGCTTCAAAAATCAGTTACCTACCAATCATCGACACAGTCGGACACAATTCTCAAATAACCTTGTGGACCTTTTTCCATTTAAGAAAGACAATCGAATTAGTATGGGAAAGTCGTGCGTACGACGCACATCGTTTCGTTGTGTTGGTGTTTACGGATATAAACGAAACGTCGTACGCACGTCTTACACATACTAATTTGATTGTCTTTCTTAAATGGAAGGAGGTATATATACATTACTGGTTAATATAACATCACTAAAACAAATACTCTAACGAAGATGAAAGCAGCATGGGTAGGACATGTATCGAGAGTAGATGCGTTGAAGAACAAGACCTAGATGTGCGTATAATGTCAACACAGATTGCAAGAGGTAAACTAGTTTCAAACAGATCTGACCACAAATGCAATGACAATGGACGGTTGGTTTTTCAAGGGAGAATCAACGCTCATGCAATTCCGAGTCAGGCAGCTAAAGAAGAAGAAGACCCTTTTTGAAAAATATTTGGATACCTTACTCCACAAAGATAATTATTGATGCTCTTGCAAATCGGTCAATTAAGGTTGCCATGAAATAATTCGAGGGGTGAAAAATCACCCTAACAATTCTCATTGTTTCTCTTGTTGTGTGTGCCATTCCATTGAAAGCAGAGCGCTGAGTGGTTTCGAGTCAATGTTTCTGCATTTCATTACTCTCTCCGCAGTCCCGGGAGACCCGCCTGTGGTCTGCCACCGTGTCCAGGATCCCTTCCTTGAGTATTCCCAAATTAATAAATTGGAAAATAAGTCACCGAACAAGTGAAGATACTGGCGCTGGTCCCGAATTAAAATATTATTATTCTTACCCCGCGTGAATAAAAAAAAATGTGATGAACCATTCATATAAGTGTGATGAACTTTTCATGTTTTGGACAAAGAAATTTTAGATACCTAGGCCCTAAACTATACAACACAATGCTGGAAAATGTTGTAAAATTTAAGTATCCGCATAATGAAAAATCAATGATTAAAATATTTGTGTTATAATATTTGTGGCACAATTTAGACGATTATTGATCTTTTTCTTTAACCAATTTATATAAAAGGTACTTGCATGTAATTAAATCTTAATCGTTAACCTTCCCTTCTCAACGCAGAGTTTATTGGTGAGACAGGCACAGTAAAACTACTCCTAAAACAAATGTATTTTATGTATAGCAATGGAATAAATAATAAAAATAATAAGTCATCAAAACGATTGGCTCTTTGGCCAAGTAGGTGCAAACATGTCTTAGTTTCCTCATTTTATAACATAATGTACCATTATGTAGAAATATTTGTAGATATTCTTTAAAACTTTGTTAAAACAAAAATAAGTGTACTTAATTTATCCGAAGAAATTTTAATTTTATACATATATTTTTTTTTTACAGGTTTGGTCTTCTTATTTTATAACATAGCGCACCATTAAGTAGAAAGGTTGACAGATTCACTTAAATATTATATGAGGCGAGTGTTGAAGGCAACGGAAATAAAGGGCGTCCGCGAAAGACCTGGCATGACCGGGTCCCGTTAAAAGCCGCAACAAACGTAGAACTTGTATGAGAAGATGTATGAATGTGGCCGAAGCAAAAGCGGTGTACCAGGATAGAAGAGTGTGGCGTTCAATCCTCTCTGTCTACCCCTGCGGGGAAACGGCGTGATGGTTAATTAGTTACTTAACAAAAAATTGTGTTAATTTGTCCAAAGAGATTTTAATTTTATATATTTTACAGATCATTAACAATTTTTAATCTAATTAGTGAAAGTCCTACACATCGTATAAACATCACGTAAACATCGCATCTCTGCCATCTTATCGAAAGGGTAAATTATATTTATAAAAATCATATTTTTAGTAAACAATTACGTACAATGTACACTTTACACAGTAACAAATGTTTTTACGACCCTCTATAAAAGTAGAAAATCCTTTCAATTATGCCTCAAATAGAAATGGGGATACACACAATAAATGTCAGTAAATTGAAGAAGGGCAGCGATCGTTTGTACCAAAATAGGTACCTACCTATGTGTTGTTGTAATTTGGTGACATTTAAAATTGCACAGGGTGGCAACACCGAACGACGGATGGAGGAGGCGGGAATCGCAGATGGCGCGGTTTGCGACATAACCTAAAGTCTCCCGCCAAAATTCGGCCTGACAGTACGGAGAGCTGTATTTAACGCGAGCATTTTGCGATCCCCCATTATTATTACGTTGGACCTGCACAGAGAATGGAATCATAATGACAGATTTTGTAACTTGAATCTTTATCGGTCGGCATTGTGTAAGGATTTGGAATGTAGAGTAAGTACCTACCTGTGTGTGTGAATAAAAAATAGTTTTTGTATCTATTTATTTACAAATTTACAAAATTACAAAGGATTTGGAATGTAAGTACCTACCTATATGTGTGAATAAAAAATAGTTTTTCTATCTATTTATTTACAAATTATAGGTTAAAGAAAACAAGCATCGATAGTAGGTACCTACTTTGTTTTTTTTAATCTATGATATATTTTGTGTGTAAAAATTATAAATGTAGGTATAATTATATACCTACCTACATTATCGTAGATGCAAAACAAAAGTTATTATTAAGATAAATTATAGAAGTCTCACAGAGACGAAGCTATTTATATGAGCGACGTGTATGGAAGTCTTTTTTCATAATACATACGATGGTCCAGGGCCTACAACCTGTATGAGCTGGCTTAAATGATCACTCTACACAACGCGACGTTCACTAATTCTATCGTAAGAACATACAAACATTATCAAATTTTTGAACGTTCTATATACCTACCTATGTTCCAATCTGAGAATCTTTCGTTTATTTGAATGGACTATTTGGAACATATAATACAAAAAATTGATAATTGATCAAATTGAAAAAATGGTGAACGTTGCATGATGTAGAGTGATCAATTAAGCCAATTCATACAGATTGTAAGCCTTGGGCCATCGTGTATTATAAAGACTTCCATACACGTTTCTCATTTTAACAGTTTCGTCTCTGTGAGACTTCTATAATTTATCTTAATTAATTAATCATCCCTCTGGAGACTAAATCTAGTAACTATGTTCTCAGAACATAACTACATATAAATAAATATATTACTAGTTGTTATTTCTACACCCTACCGAACTGGAAGATATGAACCGGCCAGCGACAAAAAGTATTAATGATAAAAACTTGATGCCAAAAACCAAAAAAGGTAGCACTCGAAGAACGATGCATGAAACTCGAAGAAATCAAAAGGATGCTATTTGTCTTTTCTGCAATGATTTAAATGACACATACCTGAAGTCATCTGAAAATCGAGTACGATGTTAGCTGTGTGGACGTTGAATCTTTCACGAACCCCTTAAAAGGTAAAATATGTTTTTTTCAATTTGATCGCTAACGGTCGTCGATGCGCCTTGACGATCGCAGATAAAACGAATGCTAAAAAAAATTTGACAGAGGCTTATCTGTGAAAACCATTTATTTAATTTTACTTTTACTTAGTGTTCGATCTTTATGAACAGGGTCAGTGTCACTGGACACAACCACCTTCCTTGTACCTTTTCATAGTGTACGCTCTACTAAAACCTCTAATCTATGACATTTACTTTTCAACTTTGAACTGTCTTGTTGGCTTGACGTGTTTTGTTCTGAGTTTTGTGCGCCCACTTTTACGTGATCGTAAAGCCTTCGGATAAGGATCAAGGTGCCACAAGATTTCCAGCTACTGCCCTTCTGATAAGGGAGAAAACCAGCGTTGCCCCTTCGACCTGGACCAAAAGGACAAAGGTAAGAGCGTGCTTTCCTTCTGATCTTTATTTCCTTTCAGAACCCCTCTTCTCACATCTTAACTTATCCATTTCACAATCCGTGTTCAAACACTTAGGATTGGACAGGTAGTCATTTTTTTTTAGACCCCGCCCCCTCTCACTCTCTTTCGGTAGATCCCTGATGGTTCATTAGGCTAACCAGTGCATGTTTGTCCCTGACAAGACTAACACGCATGTGATCAATTATTGGGGAAGTGTAACAATGCTATGTTTGAGGTGTGTAGTGTTGTGAATGTAGTGGTGTAGTGTTGGTCCTGACGAAGAGACGGGTACGTCTCAAAACCGGTAGACCTAAAGTCTGGTAGTGGTTTTTACAAAGTTAACTAACAATCTGTTAGTCATTTTCTGTTAGATATACAGCATATATGTATGTATAAACCAAAAAAAAAACGTCATTTTCAAAAATCAAGCATGTCCGCACGTTTTGCACGTGTTACACGTCCGGAGGTTGCCGGATTTTTTAATGTCAACTCTATGGTATTTTGCGAAAACTAGTCTAGAATCCATTACGACTCTCAAATAATTAATTAGATAATTTATTACATAAAAAGAGAAAACAAAAAATTTTTAAACAATATATCTATCCTAAGTCAACAGATAGAAATAAACAATGGCGTAGAATTTTATTTGTCGATAACAATTTGTCAAAAATAATAACTAAAAATATTCCTAACTCAATTCAGCCGGCCTTTTATACGAGTGACAAATTAAAAAAATATATACTAAATAACAAGGATAGTGATAATCCTATCATGAAATCAGGAGTTTATAGACTTAATTGTAACGATTGCGATAATTTTTATATTGGCAAAACAAAAAGAAATTTTGAAACTAGGGTTAAAGAACATATCAAAGCATTAACTAGCAATATTGATTCTGATTTCGCAAAACATCTAATAGAATTTGACCATACATTTGATATTAACACAGGCTTAAAATTTTTACATTTCAACTATAAGATACCTCAAATAAATAATTTAGAAATACTCGAAATTAGGAAAAATGTTAATATTAAGTCTAATATAATAAATACACAGACGAAATTTTTGCACAATCCTATTTTGAATATTTTTCCACTTAACATTCCAAATGACCCATAATAATCAACACCTCGAACCCCCCCTTCCCCTCACCAACCCCCTCAACCGCTCCTTCACCGCAACATATTTGCTTGTTTCAACTTTTAAGATTAGTACACAATAATCCTGATGAAGAGAACATTGTTCTCGAAACATGTAGATTTTTTAATCTAATATAGTGGTGAAAACAAAGTAATTTGTGTTTTATTTTAATTAATTTCAGTCACTTTTTTCAGACTTGGACACCGCGGTACGGCTGCGGATTATTTTCCTCAAAGCGATTATTATTTTCAGCATTAAGTGAATGTGTATAAAAGTTAGGAAAGTTCTGCCCGAGAAAAAATGTGGGTGTATGTGTGTATATATATGTAGGCAGAGCAGGCACCGCCGGATCTCACCGGCAGTTCTACCCTCTGCAAGTGAGGCCCGCACCAGCCGTGGGTAATTGAACGAGATGATGTTTAATGACTTTTTAATGGGAGCGTCTAGAGGGAAGGAAAGTATTTATTTATATTACCCGGAGCCTTTTACCATTTTTCCGTAAAATATCTGCGCAAGAAAATGTTTAGAATTTAGAAAATGTTTAACGGTTTTACACGAAAATTAAATCTTTAATTTTATGCGAACTATTTTGTTTATAATATATTGTACATGTGTGGTTAGTTCGTATGTTTAACTTGTGTAATGTTTTAAGGAAGTCGAACATCGTCAAGGATGTTATCACAGAACATGAAATATTATGAAGACATAGGTGTACACCCACCTATTATTTTTTCTCTATAAAGGGTGTCTCGTAGCTATTAGCAAAAACTTCGGGGAAGTCTTCTTCATTCAATTTTAAATAGAAAATATTCTTGACGGTTTGGGTGAAATATCAACAGTTAATGAGTTGAGCGAGATCTAAGTTTTTTCAATACTTCTGACTCATTTTCTGCAAAAACTTAGACGATCACTGCAGTAACATAAATTTAAGAGTAATGATAAAAGCTTTTATTATTCGACATACGTTAATTTCATGATACCACAACGTTTTACAGAAGACAGGTCAGAAATATTGAAAAAAATTGCCAACTTTGATGTCGCTTATCTCCTTAACTGTTGACATTTCACCCAAAGTGTGAATAATTTTTTTCGATTCTAAATTTAATGAAGAAGATTCCCCTGAATTTTAGACTTATAGCTACGAGACAACCTGTGTATTAGTAGGTACTCTTATTGAAAATCTATGGCAGAAAAAAATATGGCAGCGCAGCGGCTACGTCGAAGATACTCGTGGGTCCTCGGTCAGCGATAGTCGATTTGGTATTTGAAGAAGTAGAAATAAATTTGATAATATATATATGTATTTAAAAATCAACTTGGGATTTTGATATTTTAATGCAGAATTAAAAAATAATCAATTTTTTTAAATATTTGCTATTAGTTGATAAATTCATATTCCTAAGTAGGTACTCAAAAATATAAATTTGATATTTTTAATATCAATCTTAATAAAAGATTTGTTGTTTTAATAACTATTGTATTGCAATAAAGAGAAGAGGATTTTTCCATGGCAGTAGATTCAAAATTCAATATACCTACAGCCTCTCCATTATACACTCATGTAAACTGTCTAGATGCCTTTATCAAACGGAAATTGGGCCGTAGTGGCGGAAGGGAAAAACACCAAGTCAGCGTAGCGTTATTCGAGTCCAGGTCCAAACAGAATGTACCAAAGGCCGGTCAGCACTGAAAAAAATTGAAAATTCATAATGTGTTTTCGTCTTAGCTCTTACCGAGATCCAAACTAATTCCATGCATACACAATATGAAATATCCTAAGGGGAAGTTCATCAAATTATTTAAAGGAAAATGAAGGGGGTTTCTATTGTATTTTTGTAACATCAACACGAACTCGTAATTCTTTAGCAGGGGTAGACATTCGAAGGTAGGCGGATAAAAGTCAACCAATTTGCATGCATCAACCTGAAATAATGGGCTAAGTAATTAAATTTTTGTAGGTAGGATCTTGCGGACACCATAAGATGATAAAGCATATTAGGTTAACGGAGCAGTTGCTAATAGTTCCATTGGTATGCCATATAAATGATTGCATGATTTAAAATTTTATTGTTGATCGTATCGCCATACAATTAAAACATTAAATCATGTTACGTTACTCCTTATTTCTTCTTAATTCTTTATCTTACTCTTTACTTTACTCTTTAATTCAAAGTCAAAAATAGAAAACGAAATTGCATGCAGAGATTGTAATAGTAAATACATCCTTCAAACTTCTAAAAATCTCAACATTATATTAGAAGAGCATGGTCGTTATCTAACTAGTAATAACTTTTCTAAATTTGCGAACCACATCTTGGATAATTAAATCATTATTTTCATTCATGTACCATTAAAATTTTCTATCCCGTCGCGCGTAATGGTAATAAAAACAATAATTTAGAAAGTTAAAAAATTAAAAGAAATTTTAACGTGAGTATTTACTTGCTTAACAATATTACATATACGTTTTTTATTTTTTATAAATTTCGTTCCAAACCGAGTCTCTTCAAGTAATAAAGCGTGACTTAATCACTAAGACTTTAAGAGTACATGGTTTGACTTTTTCATAATTGTTTTAAAATTTACAAGCTCGTAGTATTTTTTTTATTGGAACGTTATTGGAACCAGCAGGGGCACAAGGTTGTGTACCATGAAATTTACGCTAGGTCACGTCTGTATATTTTAGAGATCCGTGAATAAAATCGAAAAATGATTAAATAAAATCAAAACTGCTCATTTATAATATTAATAATGTGGCGTAAACAAGTAATTTTGATTTTATTTAATTAATTATGTCACTAAAAAATTTTCTTTTAGAAGAATTGTTTTTCGAAAAAAAAATGAAAAATGATTGAATGTTATAATTTTTCTTTTAAACAATTTACCTATGTATTAATATCTCTTTCCCTCACGACTTTTTGCCATTCATCTTGTATATTGTCACGAAATGGCAAGTAAAAGAAATTGCGCATTGTCCGAATTCCTTTTAATATGTCACAACTATATCGAAGGATCGAAAACGGCCTATAACGATTCTACGCCGCGGGCGCGAGTTGTTGTCGTGTTCGACAGTTCATTCAGTGCGAAGTAGGCTGCAAGGCGACGGCCAGTCGTGAGGCAATCGAAGCGGTGGTAAATAAAGTGAATAATCGAGCGGATTACCAAGTGCAAAATAACCTAGAGCCATAATATGTACGAGAATTGGATGGAATGATCTAGCGAATGTTAAATACATGATACCCAGGGATAATAAAAGGTTCATAAACGAGTGATATATTGCGATATAGTTAAGATTAAAGAATAGCGTTAAGTTTAATTCGTGTTAAGTGACTTTGTACATTGAATAATTAATAAATCGATAATTAATTTCCAGTGTTTTCAATCATTCCTCCCGCAGGCACGACACGTGACAAAGTGTATTACACATTATCTCTCTAGGAATGATTCAACTTGACTAACGAACACGGTAAACTGTAGTACTTATGTGCTAAAATACAGTAAAACATTGCATTCTTACTCCCTTTCTTTTAACTCGTAGCGTCTGCTTGTCTACTTGTCGTCTTGTCTGTTTATCTGACGAAAAAACTTTGGATCGATTTTTAACCCTTTTCCCGTAATCCAATCGAGCTGAAACTTTGCAAGCAGACTCGTGGCGACAATCAAGAAGATCTATCAAATTTTCGTTAAAAAAATTAACAAATTTTTGGATTTTTCAAATTTTGAATGTTTTTTTCATACAACTTATTAAGTTGTATGAAAATATTTCAACGCGTCTGGTAGAAGCGAAACCTGATTATAATATAATTTTGGATTTTTGGAAATTTTTTATTACTCCCTTTCGTAGCGTCGCCCGACCGAAGCCCAACGCGTAGGTTAAGCGAAAAAAAATGTTTCAACTAGTAAATGAGAAAGGGAGTACCTATAATAAAAACTTGGTTTTTATGGGTTACTTTTTTTTACTACATATGACTTCCATCTTTCAATTTTTAGGTTAAATATTTTTTTCAAACAATAGATTTCTGAATAATATAATACGATACCTGATAAAACTTAATATTTTTTTTTATAGTATAGATCCATTTGTTAGTTATATTGGGTATGAATAAATTGAATAAGGGATGAAGCGGCTGAGTTATGTACCTTGATTCATTTAATCGATTTGTAGGCGAGGGTAGATATTATTTGTAAATTTGTAAAATGATATGAATTGAAAAAACACTGTTTTATTCCACTTTTTATTTTATTTAATGTTTTATAGAATTTCTGAAGAATGAAAACATCTCACTTTCAATAATGGATTTCAACAAAAATTTAAATAGTTTAATAGTTATGAAAGGTTGCCTCTGAAAGGTTTCAGGCGTAAGTAATGGTCACAAAATGGCCTCATATTGTGAAAACATGAAATATGAAATGGTACACTTAATTTAATTTCCATTCTCCGGGTCACATAAAAATATTATATAGTTCTGATTAAATTTTATACATCAAATATGCAAATAAATATGATTTATTAAACCACAACATTCATTAAGCGGAAAAGTACTGTACAAAGTAGATATTTTCGTGGGACCTGGCTTTAGGAGGCAAATAAAAAATGGGAAATTAATTTAGTTTAATTTATTACCAAAGAAAGTCACTAGACATGAGTTCAATTGTAGTACTGTTCGTAATTTTACAGTCGCTAAATGTCCCCCAAATATTTCACACACTTGTTAATGAAATGTTCCTTAATTCGCACTGGTTAACACTACTTCTATCGCTTAGATAACTTCTGGTTAATTCCGTTCAATATTCGTTCGTAGAAACTATTCGCCCCGGTATACCTTTATTCCTTTCCTTGCTGGTCGCACTGGGCTAGCTCTGTTGGTAGTATCGAGTGTTGTAATATCACCGTCACGAATCCCTGGTAACATTGGTTTTATCACGGAGATATCGCCTTGTCATTGTTATGAAATGAATTGACTGACTCCCCTTTGCGTGACTCCTTTTATAGATAAATCCCTTAGTCAGATTTGTTCTAAAAATTGGCGAGAGGCCTGTAGAATGTTCTATACTTCCAATGTAATGCTTTACTAAGTAACGGAAAATCATTCATTCGATTCTTCGAGAGAGAGAATGCGGTCTCGCGTGACTGACTCTGGATCACGTGCGTAATATTCGACAATTTGCAGTTAAGGATGACTGACCCTACTTTGCATGACGTTGTTGTATTATTATCAGCATTTAGTAGGTTAACCGTCTCTCTAAAATATTCATAATTTTAAATATAGCCAAACTCTTACTGTCATAAATATTAGTTGTTTTATTAGTCCACATTGTAAGTTAATTTATAATCGTCTTATTGTCTTATTCATTAATATATTGTTTAATTACTTTCTAACATATTGTTTCATTTATTATATTTTAATTTCCATTTACGGTGTTATACCTACCTACTGCATATTAATAGTAATATTTTACAGTTCTCTGCGCAAAATGTTATTTTTCGTAGATAGAATTTTATAATTTTTATTTTTTCTATGTCTCGCTAACTCAACCTGTTATGGTTGTGTAGTTTTCAGAATTTTTATATTGACAGAATAATATTTAGTTTTCGAAAATATGTGAGAAGGTATTAGACGTGTGTTGTCGATTATAATGACTAGTTTTATTTTAACGATTCTCATGTATACTCGTAATATTTCACTAAAAATAAGATTAAAGTTCCATCTACTAACTACCCAAATTAACAATATTATTTTGTTTGCTTCTTCACATCCAGGATTTTCATGTGAAAATGTCATGCAAGTTGTAAAGTTACTTTGCCGAACTAATTTTAAGATATATCCCGGATCCTTTTGGAAATTGGTATAATATAAATATGTAAATTAGAATTTATATATATCCAGAGGCAGACTACGTCAGATGAGCGGGTAGGTCCTGGCGTATAGGCGCCTACCCCCACAGCCAGGGGTAGGTACGCCAAGTGCCGCGAGCAGTTAGAAATAACTTTAGGACGCTTGCGCCGAGTTGAAAATGGAATATTATTAATGGAAAAGTTTATTCAAATATGCAATATCCATTGTTAGGTACGGATGTGAATATATTATAAGTCTATAAAAATAATAGTGTAGTAGGTAAAGGACTTACTTCGTGTCAATCTTTAACAAAGCATTCTTATATTTTCATTCAGGTTATAAAGGATTTGACTCTTTTCGAAAGTAAACTAATTCAAACGTGATAAATTAACATTTTGATCATTTTGTGTCATCTTTTATCGAAGGCTGGTAACGAAGAAGCACCACGCAAGATGTACAGGATACATGTAGAGTCTTTCCATTACAGAAAGATAATCGAATAAGTATGTGTAAGCCGTGCGTACGAGAAACATTGTTTCGCTGTGTTGGTGTTTATACCCGTAAACACCAACGCAACGAAACAATGTGCATTACAATATTGAACTTTATCGAAAAAACTCTTCGAGACGAGATCTCAAAGGATCGTGTATACACAGCATTATGATTTGAATTTAAAATTAACACGTACGAAATTAAAATTAACGTAACAGCAATGCTTAATTTATTAAGACCGCGAGTGATTTTCGTAGCCGATTTTTAATATTCACGTGCATTATAAATTCAGTTCCTATTTCTACGATGTAACGAGTTTTAAGGATTCATTGAGATGTTAAAGATAAATGAAATTCTTAATCTGATGTTACTGTCAACATTTAACCCAAAGACTAAAGAATATTGTCACAAGATAGTAGAAATTGCACGTAGTCGAGGCTTTTACAAAACTCTATACCTTTAACAGTGAATTGGAAATTGCTAAAAATATCTAGGAAGAATTTACTAGATATTTTTAGCAATTTACTAGATATTTTTAGCAAGAATAGAATCCACTGGATCCTGGAAGCATCGCAAAGCGACATTGACTATAAAGGAGATTGATTAAGTCCTCTGCGCACTTAGTATTAGAGTTGTCTTGACAAGCGACACGCGACCCAGAAAGGTGACTCTGTGCGCGTTTGACCAGAGACAAATGATACTTGTGTGCAAGTGAGTGCTTACGTGCGAGTTAGAGTGAACCAGTGAAACGACATTGCAATAGACAAAAATGCAGCGAATTAAAGAACTACTTTTGTGGAATATTCTAGTGATAATTAGTGTGAATTAGAGATTAGTTCTCCAGTGAAGTGTCAAGTGATTTATATTAATTAATAAATCGTTAATTAATTTTAAGCGTTTCATTTGCCATGATATTAAATTATCTAAAAGAAAAGCAGAAAAGCACCAAAACGGGATTTTTCATGTGCCTAAGCTGAATTCCACATGCAGTAGGTACATAAATAAAAATAATAATTAGTTTTATGTTGATATTTTTATGTTTTATAATTAAATAAAAATAATAATTAGTTTTATGTTGATATTTTTATGTTTTATGTTTTATTCAATGATAATTTTATGAGCAGTTGTCTAAAAGTACTTAAAATAAATAAAAATCTTATAAACTTTTTAACATTACCTAAATTATATTTCAACGATCATTGAAATAAATGCCTGCTCTGTGATATAGTTGCACGACGTTTTACCCATCTAGGTGTGACACTATTTCGATTTATTAGAGGAAGAATTTAATGGATCATAGTTGTATACTTAATAAATCAACTAACTACAGTCGAAAGTTTCCCTCAAAAATTTATATAACGTATATAAATAATAATAAAAGTATTTAATATTGATTTCTGACCCTTCGTATAAAATTAATAAAACAATTCAAAAGAATTAGGGGAACTTTGGACCATAGTTGTGTGAAATTACGGTGAATTATGTATGCAATTATATAATGAAATCAAAATAAATTTACAAAGAGAGAAACTACATATTTTACTTTCACTTGTATGTATTGTATTGTGGAAATTGTGGAAAAAAAATTATGAAAAAATTTAAATATTTTTTATTCTGCAGGCAGGACATTTCCTGCGGTTTTCCAATTTGTTCACTTCCTATTTGAATTTCGTTTGATGTTCATGGCAGATGCATGAGAAATTTGAATACATGGATGAAACTTCACTTGGTATTTGTAAGTTGATCATTTTGCTCTTTGCACGAAATACCATAGACAATGACGATTAATGCGCGCTCTGTACCGTGCTTTAGCGAATCTCAAGACAAAAGTCTACATGCACCCCGAAAATTAATATACGTGTTCAAATATTATAATATTTCCTTCCAAACAAATGAAGGACGGGAGTTGAGCGTCATGACCAATCAGACCACTGCACCAACAAGCTACTCTGTATATCTATAGCTACCGTATTATCAACATATTCTAGTGTTTATATCGATAATTCGGATAAATTTCATATATACATAAAAAATATTGCTCCATACTCTAGTCAAAATATAGAAGTCTCATTACCAGTAGCGACATCTGTAGGTACTTTGTTTCATGAGAATGGAAATTTTCAATCATGGGTGGCGATAGAATAGCTTGTATTGAATAAAGGGAAGCGAGGTACATAAATACCATATATACTGCGTTTCAAATTGAATAGGTATGGTGGTCGACCACGGGCAGAATAGGTGAACGTTACATGAGTAAAGTGTTCACATAAGCCAGTCACTGACAGGCCGTAAACCCTGTGAACATCCAAAAGACTTCCATAACTACTTTCCCGTATAAAATAGCTTTGTCTCTATGAGACATCAGTAAAATATCTTCTTCATTCATTTTTGTATAGAAACTATTATTTACACCTTGGGTGAAATGTAAACAATTAAGGAGATAACCATCGACATACGGATTGCATTTTTTCAATATTTCTGATCTTCTGTGAAACGTTATATCATATATAAAAAATTCATTCCCTTTGATACAAGTCAAATAAAATCATTAACACCGCGCAATACAACTTTTTACGAAAGATAATTTTTTTAAAATTAATATTAACGCCACATTTGATTCCATAATAGCAAAAAATAATTAGCAATAATAACATTAAATTTTGATTTAACATTTTACTTTTATTAACGCTACACATATTAAACTAGTTAAATGGCACAAATCTCTCTTTAAGGGCCAATTGCCTATAAGTATAAAAGAAGAATAATAATATTTCATCTAAATTTCAAAGTATAAACATTTCAGATTCTAATGACATTGAAGTTTCGGGACCCAACTAATTTGAAAGCCCCGTGCAGCCACATTAGCCCTAGCACACCCAGGCCTGCAGATTACACATTTCACTAATCAAATAAATAAATCAATCCTGCAACAACAAACCTAAAAACGTTCCAAATCCGAAGCGTGGCGCGCAAGTGGCGCCGCGTGGCGGGCGCGTGCGCACATTAGTCGGAAGGCCCCGCAATCATCCTGTCAAAATATTTTGACTAACCTCTCTATGGTTTAAAAAATACTCTTTCCAATGTCTCTGAGCAAGAACCGGGCGCATTGTCGACTCTATTAGAGGTGCTGTTTGTGATTCTTTTCAAGGAATCGGTTCTTTCGACTCCTTGATTCAAAAGGAATCGATTCATTTGATTCGTTCTTTTGAACGATTCGGTCTTAAAATGAGTCGTGTAGGTACATACCGGTTCTGATTCTTTTTGAACGATGAATCATGACGAAATCGGTCTTTTAGAGCACCGGGTACGGGTAGGTAGGAGTCGGTCATTTATCAGTGTGTCGGTGAATCCGTTACCCGTTGGTCTCGTTGGGTGTATTAGATCTGTCAAGTGGACACGATAATTTGCTTTATGACATCGTTAATGTTTGGTACATTATTTGTATTTTGGTTGGTACTTACGTTTTTTAAGTCGACGCTTAATATATTTGATTTACGCTTTAAGTAAAACGTCTAGACTATAAATAATTAACATTGCTTTGTAAAAATCGAAAATGCTATTAAATAATAAAACACTTTATAGCAATAAAATAGTTTAGTGTGGAGAATGTGTGTAATTATCATTTTCATATAAAAAATATAACTAAAATGTAGAAATATTGAGAATATAATAACATTCATTGCTTAATATAATAATTTATAATTAATTACGAAAATACACAAGATTTATTTTATTTTTATTTATACGTTATAGGCGTTAAAAATCAATTTCATTTAATATTAACAAGTACTAAAAATTTTGTTTTGTGTTCTCTTAGCTAAAAATAAAAAAGGAATTATTTTTTTTTTAATTGTAGTTACAATAACTTGACAGAAAAAAACAATCATATTTAAAATGGAAAATAAAATATTAAAATAAAAATAATAACAAACATCAAAAAATACTAAAACGATTTATGTATGATCAAGGTATATTAAGAAATAAACATGTCACATTTAATACATAAAATATAATCATCTGTCACAAAAAATATTACCTTATTAAAAAGTAAATTTTAAGTCGAAAATAAAACTGTAAAAATAATAACATATACTTGTACATCAAAGTCAATTAAATATTTATGTCGCAAAACAAAATAAAAGGCATTAGCAATAAAATATTTTAGTGTGGAGAATATGTGTAATTATCATTTTGATATAAAAAATATAACAAAAATATAGAAATATTAAGAAACAAAATAATATTCATTACTTAAAAATAATAAATTATAATTAATCACGTAAATACAAATCATTTATTTATTTATTTTATTTTTATTTATACCAGTATAGGAGTTAAAAATCAATTTAGCTAAAAATTAATTTATGTATATATATATATATATATATATACATAATCAACAAATTCCATAATTTACCAATTGAATAAGAATGTTAAGTTATAAGAAATCTAAACCTCCCAAAAACTAAATAAAATAAATATCTATTTTTAACTTGTCTGCTTATACACAGAACTGTGCATTCAACAGATTGTCGATACCTTAAATAAATACAATACGTTCATAGACGTTACTTTCTGAACGCTCTCCAGTCTCAGCTTGGTGGCAATAAATTATTTTAAAGTGTCAAGCCATTCCAAAGTGGATCCAAGCTTCAGAATGATGGGCCACCATACACACTGTACCTATAGTTGCAAGTCAAATTAATTATCACAAATCAAATTCATTTCACTTGTTATAGATAAGAATGAAGGTTATGTTCATGATATTTTTCTAAAACATATTGTCTATCGTAATATTCTGATTAACTTACTTACTTACCATCACTCCGTTTCCCCGTGGAGGTAGGCAGAGACGATAGAGCCCCACACTATTCTGTCCTGACATACGACTCTCGCCTCGTCCACATTCATACATCTTCGCATTATCTTCTGATTAAAATAAATAACAATAACCCACATTTACGTAAAATAACGCGAAAAGTTAAATAAGTATTGATGTTCGCCCTTAAGATAACAAAATCCATTCAAAACAAAATATAGTTTAAAACATAAGAAATTACACAAAAAAAAGGTAGTTGCTTTACTAGAGAAACTAGAAAAAGAAAGAAGGTCTGTTCTAAAACATGTACTGATACAGTTGTTTTTAAGTTTTAAATATTAAAAAAAATAATTTACGAAATATTAAAAATATAATTAAAATAATAGAACATAAAAAATAGAAATAAAACAATTGAGCTTGAATATGGTAAGAAAAAGTAATAAAAGAATTTAACTTAAAGTTGAATATAGAAAAACACATACAATCATCGAACTTGATATAGAAAAATAAATAAAATAAAATAATTTAACTTAGAGATTGGAAACAAAAATATCAAAGTAGCTTTATTATTAAATACAACACATGATTAAAATCACAAACAATTATTTTGTTGTACGTATTTATTTGCTAAACTTTAAAAAAAACTCCTATCACGTAATACTGTGTGTGTGTAACTTTACAATAATTATTTTGAGCGTATGTATCATATTTCGTGTTGAATAAACAATAAACGTGTAAACTCAAACGTATGCGATGGTGAATCACAAATACACCCAAAAAAGAATCACTAACACTCGAAAAAATGAATCACTAACACAAGCATAAAGTATTTGGTGGATACACGGTGGATCATTGTTGATCGCGTATTCGTATACCGCGATCAGCACGCACACATGCAAAAAGGAATTGGACGCCGACCCGAAATTGAAAAGAATCAAAGGAATCAAAAGAATCAAACCTTTTGGATCAAAGGAATCGAATCATCTGATTCTTTTAAATGATTCGTTCAAAATGAACGATTCGTTCATACCCGAACACCTCTAGACTCTATTGTTCGACAAAACTGCCGATAAAAAACCGCCGCCCATTTTTGCGTGGAGGCGCGTCGAACAAATAAAACCACAATTAGCATATTTCTCGTTTCTTTTATTTTGTTGTGAAACGCGTTCATTGGGAGGAGTTACGTTTCGCGCCTTTTATTGATCAAACAATGGACAATTGGAAGCCAATTTCGTTTCATTGTTAATGTAAATGGTCTATAATTATTAGAAACGAAAATTGAAATTGTTAAAAAAATGCCCCTCTGCACTTTCCGCCCATTTTTGTCTCCCGAAATTTACTTTGAAAATTATTTTATTATAATGTTTGACGGACAAGCATGAGAAATATGAAATCCGCGCATTGAAAATATGCATTTATTTTGAGTTTGGATTTATTCGTTTTTCTCTTTTCTGAAAATCTATTCATCTAAGACTATGCTATCTATCAATGACATTTTAGTGATTTATCTCCCCCCTATCCTCAAGACAAAGTAGACGGGAGGTATATAATATCCATTACGTTCCTTTAGCATTTAGATTAGTTAATTTAAGAGTTATTTTTTTAAATTTTAAAGTAGTTGAATAAATGTAAGACTAATAATGACATATAGCGTGAAAGCAAAGACATAATCAGGACAAAACAAATATGGAGGACTTCCGAGATGAAGACACTGAGGATGATAGCAGGCAAGACGCTGAGGGATCGCGTGAGGAACACCAGAATAAGAGAGATATATGAGGCTGAGGACACTGTACGAAGGCGGGACTGGTACATTCTCTGGACATAACTGTACTGGAGAGTATGGTCATGTCCAGAGAATGGACGGCACCAGACTCCCTTATATCGCACTACATAACAGTACTACTCCTTATATCGGACAGCTGGGAATCCACCTCACAGGATGCGCTATCCTCTGATGAACAGTTCACATTGGTTATTAAAAGGAAGAAGAAGAAGAAGAAGAAGAATTGAATGTATGGATGTATCTGCAGAAAAACATATAACGAAATTTTTTTCTATTCTGATACTTTTACATTCTGTAGCTGTTCCTTTAGGATTTAACGTAGTTCATTAAGATTAAAGAGTTAAGGTTATTATTACGGTCGTTAGACATATTTAACTGTAAAAATGGTCACGGATATTTTACACGAACCGTAAATTTTTCCGAGAAACGATTATCGACGTTTCGTTGAAGTCGTATTCAACGTCATCGGGAGAACGGCGTGTACCCGCGGAGGTCAGTCCGCCCTATATCTCTACGGGTACGGGTCGTTCTCCCGATGACGTTGAATACGACTTCAACGATACGTCGAGAATCGTTTCTCGAAAAAACATGCGGTTCGTATAAAATATCCGTAACCATTTACAGTTAAATAGTTCATTAAGAGCTAAGTTTTAAGATGTTATAAATAATGTGTTAAGTGGTAGGTAAATAAAATCTTACGAGTCAAGCTGATCATATTGTTTATTATTAAAAGTCGTTAAATAAAAAATGACAAAATGAAGCGTACAATATTATATAATAGCAGTAAAATATGATTGCCAATATCGCAATATGCCCATTATAAATGTCGCAAGTCGAAAGCATAATGCAGTGACGGCGATGGTGATCCATTCCGACGAGGCCGTAAAAGAGGAAGAAGAAAAATCGTAGCAGAAATGTTTTCATAAAAGTTATAAAAAAACTCGCGTTCGCCCAAAATGTACGAATATTTTAGAAAGCTTACTTTGCATAAGTAGAGTATAAAACGACTCGCGAAAGAAGGTATGAATATGAATTATAAAAAAGGCAACTGAGCAGCGTAAGACAAAAAATACCTGAAAGCGATTGTGGCGTTAAAAAAATGGCGACAGAGTTTCAGGGAAAAATATTTTCTAGCTTTATACGCGTAAAAAATAATGAACGTAGCCACCTTCCACGGCAGGGCCGGGGGGGGAGCTATTCTAGGCCAGCGGACCGCTCGTACAGGGCCATTACAAAATATCTTGTACACCCACGTACACACGAGTATTTAATTAACTTAATAATAAACATGTACACTATTTTAAAAATATACTTTTTTCCGTGATCCAATCGAGCTGAAACTTGGCAAGCAGACTCGCGGCAACGATCAAGAAGATCTATCAAATTTTCGTTTAAAAAAATTAATAATTATAGTATGATTTCGGATTTTTAGAATTTTTTTTCAAATTGGAAACCGTACAAATGAGAAAAGAGCAGCGTGGAGAAAGCGCGAAACCTGTTTCTACTAGTCTGACTCGAGCCATGGGTGGAAACAATACAAATGAGAAATGGAGTATGATAAAAACTTGATTTTTATGGGTTAGTCTTTTAAGGATAGTTAAGTTAGTTTTAATATCTGGTTCATCCTTCTCAATAATTGTTAAATATTTCTTTCGTGACTTTCCTTTTTATGAAGTAAATATTACGTGCATAAAATTGTTTTACTATCAATGTTTACGGCATATATATTGTTTAATATTTTTCATCAATAAATTATTTTGAAAATTTCAATATGGCGGAGTTATTGTTGACCCGCACTGGTGCTTCTTCGTGACGCGCCTAGATAGTGGAGATAATTGTGCCGCCAAGGTTAGAGTGAAACGGAAAACTATTTTTTCTTGTTGAATGGTGTGATTTCTATGTAATAACGTATCGAAAAAATTAAGGGTTTTTTGTATAGGTAGGTATACATAATATCGTAACAAGCAATACCTAATACGCAAACGGCGCATATTATTTTAAAAAAATCGTTCGCTACATTGCAGATAATTTTATCAAATTTTATAATTTCGTTGTCTGTCTGTCGATTCGTAACGTCCGTAACATGCTGGAATTACAACAGCAACAACGCAGACGCCCGAGTGTGACATGCAATCAGCGCGGCTTAGGTAACACGCAATCAACGGTTGCCCCACCAAATTACACGAATTTGACATTTTTATATTGTTTTTTATTATATTTAATTTTAGGCTTAAGCAAATAAAGCTAATTGACAAAAAAACAAACGGTTTTCTATTCATGAATTTTCAGCTTCAAAATCTTGCAATTATTAAATTATTATGTCCCGTAATTTTTCACGAATATTGTAATTCGTTTAAAAATTCACCTACCATGCTAACTTTAAACTACCGCAACTTAATAATAATAGTACTTTAATAAATTAAAATATTTTTTATTTAACATTTATCATTTCCCTCATTTTTAAATTCATAACATAACTTTTATTTTTTACGAAATTGTATTATACATAATTAATCATTGTTCGAATGAGTAACATATCGTCGCTGTATATATAATTAAGCCTATGTGCCTTTTAATACATTCTCAGATAGATTAATCAATTTGTCAATTTTTCATATAAATAATAGAGATATACTTAAAAAACATTGCCGTTCATCTGGCAAGTCTGCCTAGTAATTATTTAAAATATTTTTTATAAATCTAGTCTCTCAATTATTTTTTAAAACAGTTTCATTCGTTTATTTCAGAATGTACTAAAACGACACATAGGCTTAATTATATAGGTATACAGCGACGATATGTTTAATATAAACCAAATTCGCACTATTCCCTCAGGAATACCGAGAATTGAAGAATGTCAAACTACTGATATTCTTCAATTCTCGGTATTCAAATTAAAAAAAATATATAATTTACAAAAAGCCTCGTCTTAAAATATTTTTAAATTGTATCTTAATGTCATATTAGGACTATATCTTAGGGTCGAACACCTGTTGTTGGTTTGCGTATTCTTCTTCTTTTTCTTTTATTAGATCTATCGATCTAATAAAAGAAAAAGGGAAACGGGAAACTATGCCTCCTGGGAGGTCCGGCTACTCCTACATATTTTCGGTGGTCTTCCCGGTGGACCTCGTCCAGAATATGCATATTATAAATAAATAGATATTATAAAGTAATTTTGTATAACGATAAAGTTCAACCTAGTAAGAAAAAAAATAGTGAGTTCGTTTATAGTCTTTATACTTATTCGTAAGATTTGTGGGCTTATTTATCATTCGCAATTTTCTTGAAAACTAAAGCACAAAATAAATAACTATTTAAAATGATTTTTTTATAATCATTTATATAATCATTTTTACCGGCTTCACTGAAGTCGAAGTGATCACCTAGTAGGCGATGGAGGATCTAATAAAGTTGAAATTGCAGCTAACCGCTCAGAGGGCCCGGTAGGTACAACAGTGTTTGCCGGCTGTTTCCCGCCAGTTAAAAAAATTTGCTTAAAATTCACAACTTCTGCAACACACTGTACACAAAGTATTTTTTCTCTTTTCTTTCGCAACTGAAAAACATACTTATCAAAGCAAACGTTTGTAATTTTTATGGAAAGCGTTTTCGCCGTTAAAACGTTAAAAAATTAACAGGGGCACTTAAAACATGTTTCTACCCCCGTTCATACGTACAGGTCGATTCAAAATCGGTCTGTATTTTAAAATATTTCTTTATGGTTATGTAACATATGTAATATTTAAAAAAATATTTTTAAAATATGGTTTGTGAAAATTTTATGATTTATTTAAAAAATGAGCGCAATAACATGTTTGATGTTTTTGGAATACATTTCTTTATATTTGTTATGATTAAAAAAAATTGTCACATCAGAATTTTAGCTATATTCAAAGCAAGGTATACACCTGTTCTATAAAATTAGGAATAACTTGGCGGTCTCCTTAGAATAACCACAAGACCAATAAACGCATCACTTTTTTTAATAAGACTAACTGAATACTGGGTACAAAAGACATAAAAAACAAAACAATACTAAGTTTCTTCGGCTCGCTCTAGCAACATGCAAATGTATATGCAAAGGTATTTAGTTATGTATCTATTTTTACATATATAATTTTTCTGCACGTGTGTATGCCACTGAACTCCTCCTAAGTGGCTGGTACGATTTTTAAGAATTTTTTTGTGTACGTTTGAGTGGGTCCCTGGATGATTTAGATTTACACTGGTCCTGGTAGGTGGCGTTGCGGTCGGTTCTAGCATTTTAAGCTACCCAAACAAAAAGCCAACGTTCCTGTAGGACAACGTCTGCTGGGTGGGTCCGCTGGTTTAATAATATATTTAAGAGTGTTGTTCTTAAAATAAACCATCTATGCATAATTAATAGTCATTTATATATCTAAATATTATAATGCGCTACAAACGCAAATTTTACTTTTAGTTGATACAAACTTTTTGATATGAAACGCGAAGGTCACCGCCGCCCAGTATATTACGTAAATGTTTGATTGGGTATTTATTGGCGTTAATTGATTAAGTAACAATACATTGAACCGTGATAGAAAAATAGCTTTTACGGAGACGCGTAGCCCAGCAAAGCAATAGACTTTCTGATAATATTTTTAACGTGGCATCTTCGTTGGCATTCTTCCTTCTGCATACATGAGACGATGGAGACGAAGGTTTTGAAGGCAGCTAAGGAGGACAGCACCTCTCTTGGGTACTGCAGAGTCCAATACAAGACCCACACAGCCAGCCGCAAATGCTTCTCTTTTCTTCATGGGCGCTTGAACGCCTAGGAGAGGCTATGTTAATTTCATCATCACCTTTTAACGTTTTCTTTTTTAATATCCATTCTATAGTAAGAAAAAAGTTTCTGAAATGTGTGTTTTTAAAGAACACGCGGAGAAATTTTATTTGAATTATGCTTGTATTGTGCAATTTACGAATGAAGTGTAGTTGGTAACTGAATAAATAATGTTTGATTAATTAATTCGTTTCGGCTCTGTTCTTTCTTACAAGCATTTATGTCAGTGAAATATAAAGGGAATACGAAATATACATATACATAAACACAAATTTCGAGTGAAGTCAGATATTAAAGCTAGTGAATTATGCACATGTGTTTTAATTATTGTGATTTTATCTCATCCTGTATATTCGCCCCAAAACGGGCCTGTCATTTTTTCTGCATTTTTCCATTAAATATTTTACGGTGCTTCCAGCCCATTTCTTTTGGAATTTATAATGTCAGTACTTAACATTTTAATTTGCCGACATCGTGATGTCTTGTTTTAATCAGAAATACATACATTAATAAATAATGTCACGTGAACGTTTACTTAAATTACAAAGAACAGACATTTTCATTCTTGGAACTGTTTAATCCAGTTTATAGCTTCAAACAACCAGAGCTGAACCTGAGATTCACATACTTTTAGCTTCTACGTAAATACAATTAAAAATGATGTATTTCTTGAAACACATTTAAAATGTTTAAATATTAAATACATTTTATTTCTTTTTTCTATGAAGATACGTTTACAACACGTGATCGTGACATATGTTTAAATAAGGGTAGTATTCGCACGTTTCACATTGAACACATGTCGAACAAAAAGTAATCGAGTAGCTTGTTGGTCTTGTGGTTAGAACTCTCGTCTCGTGATCCAAAGGTCGCGGGTTCAAGTTAGTCCTATTTTCATAGCACAAGGGTTTAGCTTAATTTGAAAATAGTAAAAGTATTGATGTGACACGTATTCCGTGTGTTGGCATCTCTATTTTCTTTTAAAAAACATATTGAAAACTATGTATTTTGAGTTTGTGCAGTCCATTTTACGGTATGGAATAGTTGGATGGGGTGGGGCCTTTAAATCTAATATTTTTATATATTAGAAAGGATGCAGAGACCATTTTAAAGAAGCTTTCAATATTTTCAACAATAGAACTTTTTAAAATTTTCAATTTGATAAATATTATTGAAATCTATCAAAAAAAAAATTCTACTCCAAATCCACAAAATACACTTCAGCAATGATGCATGCCTAAGAAGCTGTTTTAGTGACTGTTGCAGTGCCCAGATTCGGAACTAGTACAATCCAGCACTGCTTCAGGGGAATTAAAAGTGGACGAATTATTCCAAATTTAAATCAAAATTAAAAACCCACTTGAGAAAACCAACAGCAGTAAGACTCTAAAGATCCATATAAGTATTTGTTAGCGCGTGCATCGATAATAGTAATCCTGTATGAGGTGATTCAATGCGGATTTATAGTATTGTAAGTGACACTACTCTGCAATATGTAATATAATGTCACAATGACAATGCCCCCTTATTTAAACACGAAACATTGTTTCTCTTCAAAATTTGGTTCTTGCTTATATTCATAATTAATTGTAATTTGTAATACGATCTTCGAAATGGATGGAATAAAACTAAGTTTTGTAATCAATTTATATATATAAAAAGAAACCCGTGTTTCCCTATCCGCCAAGTTTTCTTCACAACCAGATACTACCACCCGCTGGTGGTAATGGTGGTGGATAGCCCTTGGTGTTCCATTGAAAATGTGCGGGTTTGGTGGGGGTGGCTGAGTGTGGGTGGGGTGGGTCACAAAAATGTGCATTCTAGCACGTTGTTTTGTTATGGGAAGGCCGAAAATACTTCAGATTGTTTGAAAATGGGCCCGCCGACTGTGTCGGTAAGTACGGTAAGTCTAGAAGGTTCAGGAAAAATCCGTTCTAGAAAGTTCTGGAAGGAGAACCTTCTAGAAAATTCCCGAAAGTTCTATAAGGTTCCAAACTAAGTGGCGAAGTGTGCCAGTGAGTCAAGAACGTTTCAGAATGTCCAGTAAAGCTCTAGAAAGTTCTGGAAGGGGAGTGTTCTAGAAGATTCCCGAAAATCTATAATCTATAAGGTTCCAAACTAAGCGGCGAAGTGTGCCAGTGAGTCAAGAACGTTTCAGAATGTCCAGTAAAGCTCTAGAAAGTTCTGGAAGGGGAGTGTTCTAGAAAATTCCCGAAAACCTATAAGGTTACAAACTAAGAGGTGAGTCGAGAAGGTTCCAGAACGTTTGATAAAAAATTCTGGTGGTGGAGTGTGTCTGTGATTCTATAAGGTTCCAGACTGTTCGATAAAGTTAAAGAATGTTCTGGATGGAGAACGTTCTAGAAGATTCACGAAAGTTCTATAACGTTCCAAATAGTATGGCGGAGTGTGTCTGTGAGTCTAGAAGGTTCCAGAATGTTCGATGAAGCTCTATAAAGTTTTGGAAGAAGAACGTTCTAGCAGATTATTAAAAGTTCTATAAGGTTCCTAAGTGGGTAGCGGAGTGTGTCGGTGTGTCCAGAAGGTTCCAAAACGTTAATGAAGGTTCTCGAATGCTTTACAAGTTTCCGGAAGCAGAAAGTTCAAGAACGTTCTGTAAGTGTGCCGGTGAGTCTAGATGATTCTAGAACGTTCGATAATGCTTTAGAAAATTCTGGAAGAAAAAGATTCTAGAAGATTCCCGAAAGTTCTATAAGGTCACAAACTGAGTGGCAAGGTGTGTCAGTGAACAGAAAGTTCATGATGTTTCTTGAATGCTTTCGAAGGTTCTGGAAAAAAACTATAAGGTTCCAAGCTGACTTGCGGAGTGTGTCGGTGATAAAGCGGTTCGACAAAGCTGTAGAAAGTTCTGGAAGGAGAACATTCCAGAATATTCCAAAAAAATCTATAAGGTTCTAAATTGAGTGCGGAGTGTGTCAGCGAGACTAGAAGATTCTAGAACGTTCGATAAAGCTCTAGAAAGTTCTGGAAGGAGAACATCCTAGAAGATTTACGAAAGTTCCAAAAAAAGTGACTGAGTGTATCTGTGACTCTATAAGGTTCCAGAACGTTCGATAAAGTTCTAGAATGTTCTGGAAGGAGAATGTTGTAGAAGATTTTTTATTCTTCTAAAGAATATTCTCTTACGTTCCAAACAGTGTGGCGGAGAGTGACTGTGAGTCTAGAAGTTTCCAGAACGTTTATGAAGGTTCTCGAGTGCTTTAGAAGATTCGGGAAAGACAAAGTTCAAGAAGGTTCTAAAAGGTTCCAAACAGAGTGGCGGAGTGTGCCAGTGAATCTAGAATGTTCCTTTAGGTTCTCAAATGCTTTAGAAGGTTCTGGAAGGAGAAAGTTTCAAAATGTTTTATAAGGTTCCAAACCGAGTGGCTGAGTTCATCGGTGGGTCTAGAAGTTTCCAGAAGATTAAAAGAAGATTCTTTAAGATTTCGGAATGCTCTAGAAAGTTTTGAAAGGTTCTAGAGTGTTATGATTATGCGCTAAAATATCTGTTGATGTTTTGGTAAAACGAAGACGGTTCCAATCACAGATGTCGAAACTAGCAAAAAAGAGACGTCAACACAATTCTATGATTAATAAATTATGATCACGAGCGAAGCCGGGCCAATCAGCTAGTAAAAAAAATAAAAATACATTCAAGGGATGAGTTATTTACTCGAACAAATCTGGAGATAGTGAAAACGAACTCTCCTGTACAGAGTGGTTAATCTTACTGGATTTGTAGATTCATTTTAATATCTTCCATTTTTTTATTTTTTTTTTTATTTGTTTACGCCCATTAGGCTTTTACATAAAGAGTATAAAATAAATTTCAAAATCACATACATTAAAAGTTTCAGGAATAGCACCAAATCATGAGTATAAAAATTAAAAATGTAGAGTAGGTAACGAGCAGCAATGCGTATAGGCTTTTACATAAAAAAATATATCATAAAATTAAAAAGAACATACATTAAACAATATAAATTACAAGTAGCAAATTATTAAAAGTACCAGGAATAGCACCAAAACATGAGTACAAAAATTAAAAATATAAAGTACAAAGCGGCAATGTGTACGAAAAATATATATTACCCACCATTACATATTAACAGCTGAAGTCAGTAACGAAGCAGTATTGCCTCTTTAATTGTAAACTTTACTTTCTCCAGACTGTCGACGAAAATGTCAATCATGCAACCATATTCATTACAAGTTCCCAATATTCTGTGTATCACAGAATTAGATTGATCACAAAAATGTTAATTTTGAAAAGCTCTCACAGGTTTTTATAGTCGTTCAGTATCTTATATGCGGAGTAATATTTGAGACTATTCTGTCTAACGTTTTAGATTCCATTTCAGGATGTATCATTAGAGCTGATGCTCATAAACGACTACAGCCTGTTTTACCTTTTATTTAGATTAGTTATTTAAAAAAGTCACCAACCTGAAAGACGAAATATGCAACCCAATTTTTCAAACTCTACAAAGACCGCCAATCTTTTTCAAACTTACAAAGCACAAACTGAGCCCTTTACACAAAAACCTGAATACCTATGTTAGACAGCAATCGTTTCATCAGAAAATTGTCTAATTCATATCACTCGGGAACCTGTGACCTATTGATTAATTAATCAGAGCCTCATCTCAGATCTGGCAACATGTGACTGAACTTTAAAGTAACATGCCGCTAGTTTAGAAGAGATAGTAACATATATTATATAATATTAAAACCGTAAATTCTGATTAAAATATTGGTTGGTTCAATCTTCTCTCCACATAAAATGCAATACCAGCTTAAATTAATCAATCATTTCCATTTTGTGCACTGTATATCGGTCTATTGAAGGCATTTTTATATCAGTTTCGGGATTCTGAAATGTCCCAAAGAAATTTAATCTCAAAAGTGGTTCCGCGTCGAAAAGTTAATCAAATTTATATAATAATTTCATCAAATTTGTATACAACTATTTCAGATTATATATTTAACCAAACGGTTTTAAAAACAAATATTTTCTTCATCAGGAATATATATATTTTTTTATTAATCTGAATGAAGAAAATGATTGTTCCCGCATTCGGATGGTAAATTGTATTCACTAAATCGATTATATAAATAAAATAAAATAAATTTGTTTAAAACGATAATATTGTATTTGCGATTAATATAAAAAATTATAAATAAATAGTTTTTCTTGTACAGTTTCTATTTGACAGACATAGTACCTACCTATAATAATTACATAAAAATTCCCACATTATTAAATAAATAAAAATTTAAAATGTACAAAAAACATAGGTATGCCTAAAAGAGATACACCGTATTTCCTCGGAACTGCTTATTTAAGTACCTTCGTCAAACACACATATCCACACTACGTACGCAAATACCGCCATAGATTTTATAAATTTATAAGAGTAAGTCTGCGGGTAGGAAATTTCGCGAGGGCGTGGGTTCTAAAAAGCTCGGCAAAAGGTTCTCCGGGTAAAACTTAAAAGCTAGCCAATTAGGGGGCTAAAAGCCACCTTGCATATGAGAGCAGATCTCTCTCCATATTCCCTACTTACTCCATCAGCGTGTGTCGCTCCGTTTCAAACATTTTCCTCGACCGAAGAGCAACTAAGCTAAAACCGCGCGTATCCGTGCGGGGTAGGCGCCCACCCCCGCCGCGGGTTAATTAATTCAAAAAAGGAATAATATAAACGGCATTTTAGATTATTAGCAAAGCGCCGACAATTTTCATTAGCGATATGAATCCCTTCTGCGGTCGGCTAATTGTCCGTTTGTCAGGTAGACCGTGAAGAAAGCGATAAAACAACACTAATTCTATATAGTTGTTTCTCTTCCATTTTTGTTGGTGCTTCACTGTCGTAAAGCTTATTGTTGTTGAATTTAAAACCAGTTCTAGGACGGGCAAGCACGAGCATGTCACTGCCGAAACGGTAAATTAAGTATTTAAACCAATTAAAAAATATATTTGACATTTTTTTTTTACATTAATAGGTAAAGTTAGGTTGTTCTGTAGATGACCAATGAAATTTTTTGATAATGACTTATATTAAGATAAGTTATAGAAGATTCACAGAGACGGAGCAATTTATATAAGAAACATGTATGGGAGCTTTCTAGGGTGGCCCAGGGCATACGAACTATATGAGCTGACTTATGTGATCACTTTACTCATAGGTATGTAAGTCTGCGCCACCCTATAAAGACTTCCGTATAATTAGCTTCGTATCTGTGAGACTTATATAATTTATCTCAATTAATAATTATCGTTCTGTGGACAAAATCCAGTAATTATGTTCTCAGAACATACATATAAAAATATTGTTAAAAAATAAGTTACATGTTTAACATTAATAAATAATGGGTCTCACGGATATATGTAGGTACATTGCGGTCGCGAATCGGCTCCTGCCGGGGGCGATAGTCATTGGTATCTAAGTGTAGGTCCGATAAATTGGTACTTTTTTAAATATTTAATTGTAACATGAAAGTACTTGTAAAATTAATAGTTAATGGAAAGAGATGAATTAGTTTGACTTATCTATAAACATTAAATATAAATATAAAATATATATTATAATACAGAAATAATATATTGAACGATTGGGCCAATTCATCTATGAGACAGATGTACAGAATAAATGAAAAGTAATAAATTATGATAATAATTATTGACTTTTGCCTTGGGGGGAACAGGATTTAAAAATGGCAGGAAAAAATATAAGGTAAGCCATCTCCTGCGCTATATCCAGTATCATTATGATACCTTCGACAATATTTATCGTAGGTATAAACGCAGCATAACACAATTTTATTTAGTTTTGTGGTTCATAGATGAAATCCATCATAAAGGTTTTATTTTAGACTGTTTTAGAAACTACGTTTTGAATAATTATTTGAACGGCAATGCCAATTTTGGAACATAAATTTATGTGATTTTTTCTCTATTCTTATATAAACATGAAACTAATTATTAATGATCAAAAAATATTTTTTTAAAAATAGAGTTGCGAACACGGAATAGGTACGTGTCGCATTAATATTCTTACTATTCTCAAACTAAGCTAAAAGTCTGTGCTTTGAAAATAGGACTAACTTGCTGGTGTCCTAGAATGAGGCTCGAACCACCGACCACCAGATCACTAGGCGAGCGTCATGACCACTATACCAACAAGCTACTCAATCAGATATCTTATCAGATATCAGGTAACTTTTATTTTAAAACAATTTATAATATCTTAATTATATCTTTATACGAATACTTGGTTTTTTCATGAGTAATATGTTTAAATCAGTAATAAGATGTATAATTTATAAAAGATTACATATAAGTATTTCTCATTCAGTTCCTCTCTGAGGACTGGGTTTGCATCTCGGTGGTAATCAAAAGTTTTTCGATAAGAATATTTTTTGTATCTTTCTAACTGATTCATCTAATTTGTTATTATTTTTTTTAATTAATCTCTATGTAAAGAATCAAATTTAAGGAGTGACCTTATATAGTTTTTACTGCCTTTCTTTTAACTCGTAGCGTCTGCTCGCTTGCTTGTTGACGAAAAAACTTTGGATAGATTTTTAACTCTTTTTCGTGATCAAATCGAGCTAAAACTTTGCAGGCAGACTCGTGGCGACGACAAAGATGATCTAACAAATTTTCGTTTTAAAAAAAAAATAAATTATTGTTTAATTTTGGATTTTTAGATTTTTAAAAAAAAATTGGAATCATCCTATATGAGTAATTAGCCCGACGCGTTTATAATAGACACGAAACCTAATTCAAAGCGAAAGGGAGTATTGTGAAAACTTGGTTTTTATAATTATATCATCTTCTTAAAACATTTGAAGTTCAGAGACACAAAGAAAAACGAATGTCATTACATACAGATAATGATATTTAAATATCATATTTATGAACGGTACCAAATAAATGAAACACAAAAAGGCGTTCCATTAAAACAAAGGTCCATTCAATCAAAATGTACCAAGCTCATCAACGAAACATATAACGCAATCTACCCCGAGCTCGGCGTTACGAAAAAATGCTCAGATGCTTAATTCTCATCAACACGAATCGATACAAAGAAATGTAAATTTGATGCTTCTTATATTTAGGATTACAAAAGGTATAGGATACATATCCACCAGTATGTGTTATTTAACTAATCTCGATACAGATCAACATTTAAAAAACAATAGGGCGAAGCATACTATTCGTCAGCGCTCTACAGAGGGCAAAATAAATTGTTCTAAGCACTTGCAATAATATTATATCGTGTCTTAGTGTGCTAACAACTATATCCTTTACCCCATTAGAAGTTGAATTATTATTGACGTCTTTTTTATTTTACTTTATTTTACTGTAAACGATCCGATAAAGTTGCGATACATTGAATAGGATTTTTGAGAACGATTCCGTGGAATAGACAGAGTGCCAAGGGGCATGATGTGAACGTTCCTTTACACTGCACTGGCTTGAAGTATGAAGCTATAAGGTTTGCATTCGATTACTGGCGAATGATACTTTCAAAGGAATCGAAATAAAAATAGTTTTTTTTTTAAATAAATCTAAAATTAAATTAAATGGGGTGTTTTTATTAATATACATACTCAATAATGCAACGGCTACTACTTGTATCAATTCGGTATAACAACTACAAACCATGAAATACAGTATACCTCTGTATCAAAAATATATATTTTTTCTTATAATTATTTCAAAGAATTTATTCGAGATGCATGCATTTAAAGATAATATAATATGGAAGCAGATATTAAACTATATTTAATTCTTATTTACATCATTATGTTTATTGTACAGTAAAATAATAAAATAAAACTTTTTTTTTTAATATCATAATCTTCGTTTGGTTTTTGATTCACGAATTATCGAATTGTCTCTAAGAGGTCGATGTATATATTTTTTCTTTTACGCTTCAACAGGCCAGGAGGCCCAATTACAGAAGCGAAATACATCACAAAATACCCAGGCTTGAGTAAATCACACAGATTAAATTGTGATCTCACTGGGAATCGAACACGGAACCCTCGGTGTGAGAAGCCAGTGTCATACCCACTGCGCTACGAGGGCATATATGTAAATATACATATTATAAATAATATATAAAAAGCAAGAGTTTCTGAATCGAACATATTAATCTGTGTTCTTAAATATTTTACATAGAAACAAATGTGAAATAGGTATATAAACAATAAGAAGGACAAGAAAAATTTGAGAGAAGAACAGTAGCAATAGAATGCAAAAAATGAATATAATGAAGTTATAAAATGGTGATTAGAAATAACATAATGAAGCGAAAATAATGAAGTATATAATATGATACCCAAGTGAAACTTCATATCATTAAATCGAAGTTTATCCCAATTTATACTTTATATTATCCGTTTACAAATGTTCATTTCTCTCAATGGTTACGTTAGTAGGTACGACGTTAATTAAAACAGGCTGACAATATTAAATTAAAAACAGTTAAAGAATTTAAAGACGTATGAACATTTATTTGAGTACCTACACGTACTTACTGTCTAAAAATCTTTTTCACCCTCGCCGTGTATCGCTGTAACGTAACGATCGCAAGGGAGGGGGATGTTAGAGAGAAAAACTTTTCGTGATGTCGCGGAGCACTGTAGCCACCCACCCTGACACACATGTAGGTACACGAGTGTGCATGTATACGTCAGTCTAGGAAGTAAAACATTCTCCTCTCTAGACAGACTTTCCTTTGTTTTGCCTTGTGTCAAAGGAAGTGTATGTGAATGTATGTATGTGCAAAATGAGAAAATGATTTTATATTATATGTAGATATATGCAAGGAGATATTCCCTGTGTTGCCCGACAACAGATTTGATGTACAAATATGGCGATGATATTCTACAAAAATTTAAAAACAGCTGGAAATAAAAAAAAAAATCGTACGTGTACGCGCGGTATAAGTTGTACTTAAAAAAATTATTTATTCACAAACAATATTTAAAACTCGCAGAGAATTACTAATTTTGAGAATAATAGTATGCAATCAACTATAAACTTACCCTACAACGTTTTGACAGCCGTTCTGCTACGACATAAAATGATCCGCGTCGAAAAACTTGTATAATCGGTTGATTTCCTTATACTGAGAAATAAAAAATGAAACCTCTTAAAAATTATCAATCGTTTAAGTATCCCACGTATATACAGGGTATATATTGTTTGTATTTATCAATGCAAGGAATATTAATAATATTCCTTATACTGAGGACACATTGATACACAAGAATATTAATAAAAACCTAAATGGTTGCTTTTTAATAAAAACTTCTACTTATAAGTTGGCTTGTAAATGTGGCGTAGAGATACAAAAGCGATACTATACATATGGATCCCATATTGATAGTGGCATTTTGCATCTGCACGCCACAAATAGTATATAGGTACTTCTCCCATAAACTCGAGCTATTGGCTCATATTATGAGGAGCATAATGGAATGTTTAGAATGTAATAACACAGCTATAATTTATTTTATAAAAATCATTGTAATGTATCTGCTGTAAAAATAAATAAATAAAATAAATAATAATAATAACAGAACAAATACGTAAAATTTTACAGATAGATCCTGAGTAAATTATGAGTCTTAAATTATCTCTTATCTTATGTAGATGTCTATTGAAATTGGGATATTTTGCTTGAACATTTTCGACTCTCCATTTATGCAGGAATGTGAGGTATTGTCACGAGCTAGAAGAATCAGAATGAATTACGCACTTTCGAAATCTCTCGAAATGACTGGGCTATTATCGTAAATTCTCGAAACATCGAGAAAACGATGAGCTGTGAAATGGAATCAACCGACTACTGCGATGTCAGTGTGTGAGAGATGACAGCAGATTATTACAATAGAAAGCAAAATCGTGTATCGTGTGTTGCTAGCGCGCGTGTGGCTCCTGCGATAGTAATCAAGAAAGTACCTACCGGCGGGCGAGAAGTTTTGTGGTTTATTCTGAGCGATTTAAGTAACGAGCATCAATATAAGTGATAAAAGTGCAGTGAAGATTCTAGAACGAATTACGAAATTGGATAATTAGTGTGTGAAATACTCCAGAAACTATAATGACTGGGAATTTAAGAACAATCCTCTAGTTAAGTTCGTCTCCAGTGACTTTTTGGACAATAAACTAATAGTTTAAGTGTTTCATTTGCCTCCCACAGCCACTTCCTGTGACAGTATTGTAGTCTAGCTTTGTTAAACCATTTATATGTATAAAAAATAGTCTACCACATCACATTTATGAACAAATTGTAAAAATTGCAAAGTCGACGCAGAATCTCAATCATGCTTATAATGACGCTGAAAAGACCGAATTTATTATAAATGTGATAATATTGAGCTATTTCATGTAACTGGTAATAGCATAGGGCCGGTTGTTTGGTCGGTAATTAGAGTTAAGCAAAAAGTTAAGCAAGAGCATCCCAGTTAAGCTTAGATTTTAAAAAAATGTGTTTTTTGATTGGTGGAAAACGCAAAAATCTATGCATTTTTCCTTACTCTTACTCTCACTTCTGATCTAACAATCGGCCCCAAGACGATGCATTCTGAAATCTTTTTAAATTTAGCTAAGACCCAAGCCAGTTTTAAAAGCAGGTTCTTGAATTATTACCGCCAGAGCTGCAATTTAATATAATATGTCGCCAGGTGTCACGTATACGTAAACGTTTTTCTTTATTCGTTGATTCAATTTGCACTGGCCACTGCCCAGCAAGGGCAATCGGCCTAACTGATATTTTAATTTATATTTCAATAAAATAATTAAGTTAGTTGTTTTAATTAGATTATGTCACCTTTGCATGGCACGACCGATATTTTGATTTCGTTAGGGGTGCAATGTATAAAAAATAAATTGATATGATGTTTGAAAAATATGTAAATCGTGGAAAATTTTCCATATTAATTACATTGCTAAACATTGATAGATAGTTTAAAACATTTTTTTTACAGACCAAACACACAAAACACGATGAGATTCATGTAGTTGGTTGGATAAAGATAAAAATCAATCAATCATAATAATTTCGTTGTCTGTCCGTAATTTCGTTTGAATTCATGGCTAAAAACGGCCGGAGATGGGACTCTAACCCCGGGCCACCAAACCCAAACGCATGTGTCTCCATAGACCGCCAAAAAGATGCTATAATATATACTAGTGCTTAGCAAAGACGTGAACCAATGTTCCGTCCTTTTTGACGGGTTGCAGCTAGTATTATATAAACGTGTTGAAATTTTTATTTGAAGTCAGCTTGAGATAGAATAGTAAAAATCATAAATATGGACAGTAGGAACGTGCGTAGAGATGTCATCAAGAACCATAAACTCCCATAACTATTTATTCTGAAAGGTTAGACTAACAGGCACGAAATTATAAATATTTACTAGGTTATGCGTTTGTTGGTGAGGGGACTCAAATTCATTGCATAGAACGTTATCGAACTCAAACCCATGACGTTCGATTGACAGTCAACACGCAGGCACAAACTTCACCTAGATCCCAACAACTATTTATTTTGAACACTGCATTAAATTACAAATATTTACTACGATTAATTTCACCAAACACAAGGTCAATGGGCTGATATTTCCGCGTTTGTCGTACAATAAGTGTGGTGTGAGGTGCGAGATGACGAATCTCTGAGACAACGAAAGTTGTCTTCAAATAATCCCATGGAAGTAAAAATTCTCAGAAGTTCCAAGTCGAATAATCTCATCCGTGGACTCGGGCCATATTGCAGATCTTTACACATTATTTGAAATATTTCTTCTTATCAATACATTTTAATATTTATCAATGGCATTTTAAATTTAGTAAAATCGGATAAAAATGATGAAACTTACTATTGAGTCATGTGTAGGTACTCGCAGAATGTAGGAGATATTGTATTCAGCTTTCCACGAATTAATATTTATATGTGAACGTGTAACATGCATATTATAAGTGAGTTTCCCCTTAAAATGGAAGTAACTTTTCTGTACACATACCATAGAATATAATGTATACTAACTAGCAGAAAGCAACCGACTCCGCCTAGATCTTTGGGGCCCCTTGGGCGAAAGGTGTAACCACGTCGCTTCCTTGGTCTCCGCTTCGTGGCCCAATTAATCTCAATAATCACAATTATTTATTTATACGTCCTTGGGGAAGAAATATATTATTTTACAAAAGCAATATACATTGTAACTAGAGATGAAACGGATATCCGATAACTATCTGGTGTCCGGCCTGTCCGGCCTATTTTTACTATCTGGCCGGATACCGGATATTACTTCAATATCCGGCGGATACCGAATAGTACTTCAATTGCGAAAATTTCACAAAATTATCGCCAATAAATTGATAAAAGAAGACACTTGCAGTCAAATAAGAACCACACAATCACAGAAAAATTGTTTATTGTTATTTGATCAAAAAATTGGTTAGTATTCAAAATTAACTAATGGCGAATTAAGATAGATGAACACTAGTTTCTCTGCATTGTGAGGGGATAAACGATTGAGTAGTATTTGAAACCCAATACTCTCACTTCCACGTGAGAGTACTGGGTTTTGTTGGGTGCAGCCAACGGCCATGTATTTGATGTTCTACTGATTTACAATATGACCCATATTTTTGATAGAACTTTCAAGATTTATAAAGGCCTTACGTAAGGCATCAGGAGTTTTAGTAATTATATTCATATTTTTTCAATTGATTGAGCAACATTGTAGATTGACATTTAAAAAAATATTGATTATCAATTAAAATAATCAATATTTTTCAATTATATTCATACACTAATGCTCACGTACATAATAATTGTGCGTGGGCATCAGATTGTGAGATATGGAATACTTTGAGATTGGACACAAAGGAAAAATGTGGACGTAGGTATAAAAATATCTTTGATAGTAGATATTTTGTAAAATATATTGATAATAAGGTTTCCAGCATCCCCCGTATTCAGTCGCTGTGGAGATACACATGTCTTCAACCGTCTCTTATTTTCTTCAGCCAAGACTTCTCATTCTCGTTAGATGGTAACGTATGTCGCGGAAGATGCAAGCGCAGGGATGCAAACTGAAAAAATATATTATCACAAATAATACAATTTTAATTAGCTTAATGAAATAAAATATTAGTAAGTGCCTAAACCAGCAAAAACCCGTAAAAATTACTTTAATGGTGGAAAGCTGTACTTATTAATCTTTTTTTTAAGCCATAGTGGTATACAAATCAAAACACATAATTATCTTCTATCAAGCTATTTTTATATTCGAAACATTTTAAACATGTTAGAAATTTTTATTTATTTCAAAACTCAAAATTTTCGTATATTTCAGTTTTTCAAAAAATTCCAATTAAAATTTAAAGTAAAATTTCTATTAACGTGTAAACAGCTCCGTACAGAAGCGATAGTGATAGACTTTACTGCATAGAGAAAAAAAAAAAACAAAAAAAAGAAATACACAAAAAAACTGAAACTTCTTTTACACCTCATTATTTGTTTCTTTTAGCTCATCATTAGCGTTAGCGAGACAATCATTGTTACATTGAGAATTATGATATTTTTTTTGCTACTTATACTTATATATTATTTGCGCCATTTGGTAGCGTTAGTGACGGACATGGTTACATACAAAAATATACTACATATATATATGTTGATTTTTACTGCCCTTGTGCTTTTATTCTATTATGCAGCTACGCCGCTACTGATATATTTGGATACATTTATCTTAATGAAAAATAAAAATATATTAATATCCATAATAATAGTTTCCTTTCAAAAACGTCCGGAGTTCGCTAGTTTCTCTTAGTCAGTACCCACGCCTCAGCCGCGAATGCTATAGATTACAAATACCTAGAAATAATTTATGAATATTTTTTTAATTATTCGTTAGGCTGTGAGGCTCAATTACTTCTAGAGAAATACATTACATAAGCACCCAAGCTTGAAAAAATAACAAATATATTTGTAATCAACCCGGGAGATCTTATGCCTGCGTCCACAATTCTTTACAGACTACCTAAAAAACAAGAAATTGAGAAAATGGCTTTTAAAATTAATGAATCTACGAAAATCTAATGCGTCGATATTTTTTAATTCATTTACGCATGTTTTTTTTAATAGAACTCATTGCAAAAATATTTTTAATGATTTTTTAATGTAATTATCGGGAAAAACTTTCATTTACGAAAATATGACTCGTATTATAGGTTGGATTCCTTCTAAAACATGTCTGATTCTTTCTACAAACAGTACAATCTGAGGCGTAGAAAACGCTCAACCCACTTGGATATTTTCTACAAAATTATTATCGTGTTGTAAGAATAGAATTAAAAAGTTGCATTATGCATCCATACCACATGGATGTTTTCAATTTATATTTTTGTTTGTCAATGATTTATAAATTTGAAGCCGCAGAAAACAATCAAACCACTTGGACATTTTATGAGTTATCATGATGATGACCGTGATGTGGGTTAGAAAAATACTGAAATTACAAAAACCATAACACTTAGACCTTGGACGATTTCAACACATAAAGATATCGCAGTGAGCTGTGCAAAACTGTATATAACTCAATTTTAGCATTTTGTGGGTTGGTCTCTTTCTGCATAACTACGTTCAATAAGAGTCGAAAATGTTTGAACCAAAATTTTTCTGCAAGGTTTAAATCATTTTATTTGACTTGTATTAAAGCGAATGACTAAAGGTACTGATACACATGCTCATTAGTGGCACGTGAGCATGCGCAGTATTGAGCTTCTTGAGCCATTGCTATTTAGTAGCATGTGTGTACGCATAATGAGCATGCTCATTACTAGCACGCTCAAAAATCAAGCGCCGGTTGATTTATGAGCATGCTAATGTCATTCAACATGAGAAGGGGTATCTTTTGAGCATGTACAAACAGGCTTGCTTATGAGCATGCTAATGTTATTCGCGGCTAGTATCGATTATTTATCAATGCGATCTTACAGATGAAACAACTATGGCGCGTTGGGAAGATGAGAAAACATTACTTTTCGTGACTTATTATAGGAATCATTAATGTCTGTGGAATACTTGGTCACCGCTATGTAAAAATAATATAGCGAGAAATAATGTTTATGAAACTTTATTAAAATACATGAATGATTCAAATCTTAAAATAAAAATTATAAAAACTAGAATCAAAAAATGTGCGGATGGAACTCGGAAACTGTTTTGATTTATTGGTTCACTTGAATTTCCTATTTCAATTTGCAAATTTTCCATTTTGAACAAGAGCGTCTCTATTCTATGACAAGAGCATGCCAGTAATAAGCATGTGTGTTTGATTGTTAGCTTTGAGCTTGCTCATTCAAGAGCATTCTTAAAATAAGCATGATAATAACGAACAAGTTGTTAGAGCATGCTAGTTTTGAGCATGCTAATGATCACGCTCAAAAATAAGCATGTGTATCAGTACCCTAACTAACTAACTAATCATCAAGCCATTTCCCAGAGGGGTGGACGCCACACTCTTCTGTCCTGGCACACCGCTTTTGCTTCTTCCACTTTTATATAACTTCTCATGCACGCTCTTTGGTATGTTGAAGCTTGTAACAGGGCTATCCTCCAATATTTGATTCATATGATCATGCCAGGTCTGCCGCGGACGATCACCTCAGCGATCCTTTCTTTATTCTATCTATTATGCTATGGCCAGCATTATTTACTTTTAATTCGTTCATTCTCTATTCTATCGCACAAAGATTTTCCAAACATTCGTCAAAGCGAATGAATTTATTATATTCGAAATAAGTTATTAAATGATAGTCCAACGTTTTATATAAGATAAGCCAGAAAGATTTAGAAAAAATATGCAAATTTTAAGACCGCTTTGGTATCTCCATAATTATTGTTATTGGGACGTTCAGTTCAGTTTCAGTGCCGATAAATCGGCGTTTATTAGCTCAATAACTTTTATAACAGCTTGCATCAAAACATAGTTAACGTTAAGAATATTTGTAGAGCTTTTGAATAAGATAGCAACAAATACAATATACAATTTTTTGTATGCAGGCCTTTATCGTTACCTACCTCGCTAGGTACATAAAAATACCTGTTCTGAGGTAAGTAGCCATTCCATTCATTGAGACTCCATTTAAATATTTAATTTCATGGTTACGTAATTAGAAGAATAAAAGAAAAATAAAGTAAAGTAATTTAGAGTAAAAAGTATATAAAGTAAATAAGAAATAAAGTAATTAAGAATAAAAATATAAGTAAAGTAAAGTAAATTAAGTAAAGTATATACATATATGAACAAACAAAAGTGTAAATAAGTAAATTAAAGTAAATTAATTCCAAGGTTGATAATATAAGAACAAAGTATAGAGTAAATGTTCAGTAAATACAGTATTGTTCATTTGAGCATCTCTTCCAGCTGATTTCTCCCAATATTGAAAAGCCATTCAGTCAGCAATGCACGGAATTTGAGATGTTTTGTAATTGTTATCTCTTTTGGTAATTTGTTATACATCCGTGGTCCTAAGAAAATTGTATGCCTTTGTGCAAAAGAAGTTTTCATAAACGGAACTTCCACTTTTCGTAAAATTGTTGCTCTAGTACGGATCTGATGATTGATATATTGCAGTTTATTAGTTTCATGCAAATTTTTTAAGAGTATTTTTGTAAATAATTGCCTTATATTTAGAACTTTCAGTTTTTGGAAAAGAGGCTCAGACTCATGATAGAAGGACTTTTTGAAAATAACTCGTAATATAGCTTTTGTACCTTTATCAGTGGGTCTAATATTGTGATAGCTGCTCCACCCCAGCTCATTATACCATAAATTTCGTTGCTCTGGCAGAGTGCAAAATATACATTTCATAATTGTTTGAGATTCAGAACATCCCTTAATACTTTGAAGCAATATATTAGTCTTCGAATTTTAACTGTTAGCTTGTCTATATGGGCTTCCCATCTAAGATTATCACCAATGGTAACACCTAGATACCTGATCGTTTCTGAATGACCTAAGGACTCACATTTGAAGTCACAGTTATTAATCATATCACATGTGTGAATGGGTATGTTGGAGTAATGTGGCGGTTGACCAGTCTTATTAATACTAAAGGCAAGGTATTTTGTTTTATTTACGTTTAATGTGAGTAAATTATTGTCAAGCCACAGTTTGACTTTTTTCAGATTCATCTCAGTTTTTTTGTAGACTTTATCCCATGTAGTATCTTTGTAGAGAATGACAGTATCATCTGCAAAACTTATGATTTTGGTGTCAACATCTTCAAGATTTGACAAGTTGTTTATATATATTAGAAAAAGTATAGGACCTAAGGTGCTGCCCTGTGGTACTCCAAATTGTATATATTCTGGATCGCTTACAGTGTCACAAAGCTTCGTTGTGTGCGTTCTGTTGTCCATATAACTTTGAAACCACTGTAGGGTAATTCCATTTATACCAATATTTTTTAGTTTTTGGAATAACATCGCATGGGATATTGTGTAAAAAGCTTTGGCTAAATCCAGAAAAACAACATTTTCGACTCATATTCGAGTATTGTGAACTAGTTCTGTTATATCCTGTCTATAATATTTTGGAAAAAGATATTGTCAGAATATTGTAACGAGATGCTAAAAAGAATTTACGCACTGTCCGAATCCGTGGTAATATGTCACTTGGAAGAACAATATGGAAGGATCGAGAACGATCTATAGTAATCTAGGGTCATCTACAGCATTCAGGAAGCATCTAAAATGCCTGGAGTATCCTAGAAACGACGGGAACCTTCTCCTTAATACTAGCATAATCAAGGAAGTTCGAAAAAAAAATGTTTGGGTGTACCCGGGTTACGCCGCGGCGAGTAACTTTGTTTTGACAGATCGTTCAGTGCAAGGGGTCGCGGACGACGGCCAGGTGTGCCCAGTCGTGAAATTGCGAAGCGACAGATATGGAGCAAAATAAGGAACCGAGTGCTTACCTAAGTGCCGAAATAAATAAATGCGATAAACACTATGTGCGAAAATTGAATTTTCTACGGGTAATATATAATGTATTACCCAGCGATAATAAAGTGTTCATATACAAGTGTGATAGATACAAAATAGTGTGATTTAAAGAAAAGCGTTAGGTTTAACTCTTGTTAAGTGAATATACATTGAATAATTGATTAATCATTAATTAATTTCCAGCATTTTTATTTGCTTCCCGCAGCCACGAACGAAATATTATGATATTTTACTATTGTGATATAAATCTGAATAGTAGATACAGAAATTATTACATAGAAATTATTATTATATTATAATTTTTTTTAATTATTTCTGTTCAAGATAAATAAGAATATGCAGTAAACAATTATATTGCAATACAAATTATTATTGTTATTGTTTTCATAGATTTTTTTACTTTTTGAAGAACCTAATTATTGAAGTACCTACCTAATTCCTAGGTATGGGTTATGGTGTTACACGACTGTTTTATTATACTTGTACTTAAATTAATGCCTTTTTTGTGGTATCGAAATGTTTTTATTAATTTTTCCACAAAATATATAGTACTAGCTGTGCCCGCGAGGCTTCTTCGTAGATTTTTTAGTAACTTTTAGTCATATTTTATCAATTTGTGTATTAACCTTAACATATAGATAAATGTCATTGCCGTAATTTTTTATAGAACTTTTGGAGTTCTACAACTTCTCTATAGAAAGTATTTAAATATCCCTTACCGTTAATGCAGTATTCGTAGAAAACGCATCGCTCGACCATTTTTTCGTGAACTTCAGTTATAAAATAGGTCACCACGAAAAGACCTTTTATTTTAATGGGATAATATATGGCCTTTTTCCATCCTGAAAGTTCATTCTAAATAAATAAAAGAAATTAAGAATCGTAAAAGAATTTTTGAAATCGGATAAGTAGTTTCGGAGATTACCTCCTACATCCAAACTTATAAACCTTTTACCTCAGTATATGTTGGTACAGATTGGACCTTTATTTCAATTCAATTCAATTTTTAAAAAAAATAGAGATGTGAACACGGAATACGTGTCACATCAATATTCTTACTATTTTCAAACTAAGTTAAACGCTTGTGCTATGAAAATAGGACTAACTTGCTAGTCTGGAGTGAGGTTCGAACCAGCGACCTTTGGATCACGAGTCCAGTGTCCTAACCACAAGACCAACAAGCTATTTGCACGCTAGATTTCTATAGTGTTCCAAAAATTAGAAGGAACAATGCATGAATGTTATAAAATTCATGCATTGTTCAATCAATGCATGATAATCAATTGTAGCATTTTAAAAAAATGACAGTAAAGTAAAAATAATAAAAATCCGTAGGGTTTCCGATCCCCCCACTTGGGACCTTTCCACTAATGCTTGTATGTAATAATTGTAGAGACAAGACGTGTTTTTACGTCCCGTGTTCCGATACGTTGGTGCCTCTCCGGCGATACTGCTCTATCACGTAGTTTCGTTTGGTTCCTACGCTGCGGGCTGTCTCTCGCTCGTCTATCTTCTTCTACAAAAGTTATTCTTCGTCTTCTTCCTCAACGTTCACTTCTCGTATTAACAGCGCCGTACTTTTCTCTTATACACCCACTCTAAGCAACGCTGGTTCTGAAACAGTTTTGTAATGTGAGATATAAATTTATTTTATTTCAATTAAGATAAATTACAAATAAACAGCTTCTCATATAAATAAATTAATTAATAGTTTAATAAAATTAAAAATAAATAGTTTATCATATAAATAGCTTCGTCTCACATAGACGAAGCTATTTATATGAGAAACGTGTATGTAAGTATTTTTATATATATATATATTATAATATATATTGAGTGGCCAGGGCTTTCAACATGTATGAGCAGGGGCGTGCAGTGGGAACATCGCAGCATGACTTTTACGTAACCGATTATTTGGAAAAAATCGGAATACGACATATATTTCGTAATATTTCTATCACAATTGTTATCATAGCATTCATATTTTAATATATCATAAAAATTTGTAGCATTACTATTTGTTTTCTATTTTTTTCCAAAATATACGTTTTCAAAAAAGTCACGCGTCAATGTTCCCAGTGCACGCGCCTGTGTATGAGCTACACTCTACACAATGCAACGTTCACCAATTCCATTTTAAGAACATCCATACATTATCAAATTTTTGAAAATTGTATATACAAATGTATATTCTTTGTCTGTCTTATCTGTTTTATTTTTGTACATGCAGATTGGCAACAGATTGTTAGCGATATTAGATTAATGACAATTTAAAACATTTTTGACAATTAGAGGCACCTACGGCATGTTACAAGAAACACTTCTTTATGTTTGAGAAATTAGAAATGCTGTAGATAATAGATTCAAAAGCTTTCTTACAAATTAACGCGTTATCTGAGATATACAGTCGAACTCGGTTATAATGAGCTCGGCTATAATGAGATCCCGGCTATAATGAGAAAAACTGCGAATTCATTTGCGAATTCATTGATTTGCGCATAGTCCCATACAATCGGTCTCGGCTATAAGGAGCGCGATTCCCGGATATACGGAGCAAATTTTAGAAACTCTGCAAACATATTTGCTTGGGTTACAGAAAAAAAGACAAATACGTACCATACGTACTGTGTACGTACTCATAACAATGAACTTTTTCACTTTGCTTTTAAAGCGGCTCGTACTTAATTAGGGTTCATTTTATGATGTACACAAACTTGTGTCCGAAAATCCCACGTGCGCAAGCAATAGTTTACTGAAGGTCGAGAATACTGGTCATATAACTCCGATTATTGGGGGTTTCCAAAATGTTTATGGTGACAGTTTATTTTATGCAGTTTACTGTATTAGCGTTTAAAAGCCTAATCAGTTAAACGTGTTCACTAACAAACAAAATTGTTTCTAGGTTCGCGAAAAAGTCGAAATTATCGGCGTCAAAAAGTCTGTAAAAAGTTTTCACAATCGTCTTCTACAGTTTCATCGCTCTGGAAAGATAAGGATGTTTATTAAGCTGCTCTTGAAAATAACATCACACAATCAAAAAAATTTGTGAAAAAAGTGAATCCCGGATATAAGGAGTCCCGGCTATAAGGAGCAAATTTAGTTTGTCCCGTCGCGTTCGTTATAACCGAGTTCGACTGTATATAAAATTACCGCAGAAGTCTAACGTGCATGGATTTCAATAACATAAAAACAATATATTTGACCACTAGTAGGAAAACACAGAAAATATTCTATACATTTTGGATGAATTATCAACAGTTAAGGTGATAAGCGACATCAAAGTTTGCATTTTTTTCGAAATTTCTATCCTGTCTTCAGTAAAACATAAATTCGCTTTTGTAAAATATTTGAAAACAAAAACATTTCGTCTCATTGGAGTATCGTGTATTATAAGGAAGCTTATATTATATATTCAATCACTTTAATACAAGTCAAAAAATATTAAAACCGTGCAGAGATTCGAACCAGATTTTTTGCAAGGTTTTGATCATTTTATTTAGCTTTTGATACAATTGAATGAATTTTTAATATTCGATATAAATTACTTTACTGTTGACATTTTAACTAAAGTGTCAACAATATTTTCTATTCAAGATTGAATGAAAAAGATTCCCGAAATTTTTGCTACTACCTACAAGACACCTTGTATATAAAACAATTATTGAAATTAGAATGTTTTGAGTTTGTTCAAATCTTTCAGAACAGTGTTGGATTTTTTTTTCACAGAGACATCATTAATCAATTAATATAGGTATATTATAGATGTCTCACAGTAATTTAAATATATATACATACAACTTCCAAAAATTAGTAGACATGGTACATTCTATCATGGGTGGAAATGGCGAACGTTACATTGTGTAAATTGATCACTTCAGCTCAGCCAGTCGCACGATAGGTCGTAAGCCCTATTTACACCCAAAAAATCTTCTATACCTACTTTTCCATAATAAAATACAGTTTCGTCTCTTTGAGTCATCTATAATATACGTTAACTGATTATTGAAATTACTTTTATCCGTAATCTATCAATCTTAAGGCCTAGAATTTAATAGGGGAAGGTGGTCTGAGATGGCATAGATTTTGAAAATATTGATTTTGAGAAAACACGAAATTAAATTGAAATAAATAGCCACTCTGTATTAAATAACAGTTTATTATTAGCAAATAAACGATCTAAAAGATTAAGAAAAACCATATTTTCTTTTAAAAATAATCAAAAATAAAAATGTTTCATAAATCCATCTCACCCAACCCCCATGGGTGAGATGGCATACCCCATAAGGATAAGATGGCATACATTGAGCAATACCCACTATATGCACCCAGGTAAATGGCAAAGCAAGCAAAACGCGTTATTTATAATGTCTGTAGGTAAGGATTACTTAAAAATATCACAAATAACGCGTTTTGCTGTTTTCGGTAATCCGATGCATTCCGGTGGCACTATTGACGGAAAACTTGGCATTGAAGCCACCATTCACTGGAGCAAGAATGACTCCAAGACTCCATGCAATAAATGCAAGATGGATTTTCATCTTCCGACATAAATGGTTCTTCCGCGTCACTAGAAGCTGCCAACACAAATTGTCGAGCAGATTTTGCAGGTTTTTTCTCAGCTACAATAGCTTTCAGTTGTTGTTCAGTTCAGTTTTCAGATGGGTAAGTTCGCATTCAACATTGCGAACTTACCCATCGTACGGTTTATTCATTTTATTTGGAAAAATTTGAGCAATAGGAAAATATCTACTATAGTTGAACTTCGCTCAGTTAGATTCATGGTTATTTGACTGGAAGTCATTAGGCTCTGAACGCCCTGTCTCGGTTTGTTCGTTCGACTGAGAACTCGCAGGTTCTGTCAATTCTGCCTCAACTTATTATTGCAGAAAACCAACTATTTTACACAATAAACTAATCAGTAGCACTAGTTATTGCCTTAATATTTACTTAATGGTTTATTAAAACTTCCCACATCGTCTGCTGGGTGAGATGACATACCCCCTATGCCATCTTACCCTGTTGGCACATAACCGAGAAAAAAAATTGCACCTCCATCAATATGAAAGCTACGTAACTCTAATTTAACTATGCCATAATCATCATACTTAGCCCTAAAAATACATTCAAACTTACCTGATATTTCATATAGACTACTTGTAATTTTGGTTAATCTTTTATGAAAAAATAAATTTACGCGAGGCAATTTTACGAAAAGAAGCATGGTGTCCACCTGGAAAGTTCTCGCGCACCGGCAACGGGCACGTCGCGACATGTTGGCATTAGTGATCTACCCGTGTAGATGGAGACGCCACTGGACGGCGAATTGTGGAGATATATCGACTATGCCATCTCAGCCACTATGCCGTCTCAGACCACCTATTTACACACTATGATACTACAATAACTCCCAACCAATATTTGCCATCTTCTTGCTATGAACTCACCTAATCTGATAGCGATAACATCAAAGTTCTTGTTAGTAATGACGTAAATATATAATTAATCATTCCCTTTCTTAGCGACATCTCACATATAACCTGTAAACTGCCTGAAATCGCTCTTTAAGAGCGGATTGCCTAATTTTAAGAAGAAGAAGATACTACAATAATATCTCGTAAATAATTATTTAACTACTTTAATTTTAAAATAATTTAAATCGGAAACGTTTGAGGATCCGCGCAGTTGCTAAGACGAGATGAGATCTTTCGTTTTGTTTTTGCCACGTGGGCCGCTTCTCAACATGGCGGAGGCTGCACCCCTTCTCGGGGGCGGAGGGGGGGGCATCCCCTGCCTATATTTAGGGAACATCGAGGGAGATCAACCTTTATCGTAAAATTTCCATTAATAGTGTATTTTAATATTACAATCTGATATCGATCTATGTTAGGGAAGTGGGTTGCTTTAATTACTTGAAAAGTAATACCTCAACAACATTATTCCGTAGGACGATTTTTATCGTAAAAGGAAATGATCTTTTGTTTCACGATTTTTTTCCGATAAATTAATTTAAAAACATTTTATACGTGCCGTAAATTTTTTTTTACATCTACTTTTTTCACTACTTTTTCTTTCTTCTTTACTACTTTCACACACACATCATACTACTACTACTACACTACAATTACATCTACATCGTAATCCCTTTTCTTTGTTGTATTTTATAAAGCGTGTATGAATTCTGTCGCTATTTTCATTATTCAAACTAGATATGGAAAAGACTCAAATGAAGAAACCTTGCCATTCAGTATAATTGTGCACCAAGAAAAGACGAAAAATATACAGGGTGTCCCGTATCTCGACGTGAAGCCGAAATCGGGTGATAGGCCAAGTCATAATAGTTATCAGAAAAATATTTTAAAAAATCTAAGTAATGTATTTTAAAAATTAAAAGCATTTAAAAAAAAAGCAAAAAAATCTACACCCTGTGACGGTCTATTCACTCCTGTTGCTACAAATCTTTATTTTTCTTCATTTTTTTTATTATTATGTAATTCTGAATAATGTTTCTATAAACTTTTGTCCAAAATTCAAAGCCAACAGCTCCAGCTTGGAAGAAAATGTCAATTTTTGACCAAACCAAGTATTCAAAATCAATACTTTGCCCAGTTTTAACAGTTTTAACTAATGTCATGTCAACTCTTCAATTAAGAGTGTCTGCAGCATACACATATTCAAAATAATTACACATTAGAAAAATAGAAACAATAAAAAACCCACACAAAACAGATAATAAAAGAATTATGAACGTTAAAAATAATATCATATGGCAAATATACACAAAAAGTTGCGGTAAATATGTGGAAGCCGGGAGTTTCATAAAACACCAGAAGCGGCTAATGGAAAGTGTGTATGTTGGTGCGAACTTTTTTCATAAAGTTGTTTAAAGAACTGCTAAACACATCCACCCAATCCTCGTCCCGATGACACAACTTATTATATAAACTGCAAATCTGATTGGGTTGTTTTGACGATCTGTCTGAAATGTGTTAAGGTTAAATTTACATAATTATTTTTGTTAAACGTTGTATTGTATTGATAAACAACATAATGATTTCGTTGTCTGTCCGTCCATCTATCTATCTGTCAGTGCCCGTAACTTCGTGTAACGTCCGTAATTTCATTCGAATCCACGGCTAAAAAACCCAAATTAAACGGCCGGAGATAAGGCTTGAACCCCGGGCCACCAAACCCGAACCAGCCGCTTCACGCATGTTGCTACGGCCGCCTCCGTGGACCGCCAAAAAGGTTGTATAAATGTATTTAACTAAGGCTTAGTTAGCAAAGACGTGAACCAGTGTTCCGTCATTTTTGACGGTTTGCAGCTAGTTGTGACAGTAAAAGTAATATTTTTTAATAATGTATATTGCGTAGGGGTGAGAATATGGAAAAAATACCACAAATTATTACTGTGTATTCTTCGTCTAAACATCCGTATGCACGAATTGTGACACAATCATATTCTCGGAGATAAATTTCAATATTCAGATTTTTATCTGAACACAAACTCAAAATTTAACGTCAAAAACCCGTATACACGATGTTCCATTTGACAACGAGATTCGATGTGTGGGCATAAAGGTCACCTCAATGCGTAAATCAGATACAACTATTCTGAAAAGTTAGATAAACAGAAGAGAGTATATAAGAATAATTCATTCAGTTTTTACTGCTCCTGGATAGTTTAAGATAGATTCAGTTTAGAATATTTGAAATCTGATTTTCAAAAAGCGTGTAATGATGGCGAGGTTCTAAGACACGGTGTGTACCTACACGAGACTACGAAAATTTAAAGTTATCTTCAAGAAATCTTATGGGACTAAAATCCAAACCTGTTTCAAGTCAAAATTTTCTTTAATCTTTCTTCGTGACGCGGGCTATAAAGGAGAGAACTTATAGGAAAAATTTTCTAATATAAGAGTATTTTATACCGTGTTACCCACTGAAATAATATTATATTTTAAAGGTGTCATGTCGTATATTTGTTTTGTATACATTTTTTATGTCTGACATTTGCATTTTAAATAAGATTTTACACATTTTAAACAAGTTCTTTCTGTTTTTTATTAGCGATAATTTTTAATTTCTCCCGTCTAGTTCTAGATATGCTCAGGGTGTGATATGTACCAGGACGTCTCGCGCACTTTGGTATTCTGTCGTATGGAGATGATGTTGTACAGTGATGAAGCGAAAGCTGTCAGAAGTCAGGAATCAGGGAATATTCTCGAAAGGGTCATTGCAAGTCACTGAACATCCGTTATGCAGTCCATATTATGCGCAACTTAAGATGGTACCACACTACAGATCGTGTGATGCACACACACAGTCGGTGCTGTCATCATCTGCATAATTCGGACAGAGACGGCTTTACGCATGGAATATGGGCCGTTGCATTGCATGTGTGGCCACCTTTAGCCCGAATTGAACATATTAAAATATTTCGTCTGGGTTATGCGGATATCTAAAATAGATTAATATTAATATTTTAATGATATTATTTCTTGAATTTATGTTTTTATAAAATACAAATACGTAATAAATGATCGTAAAATGCAGTATTAAAAGTAAACTAAGCAATTGATTCCTATTTTATTTGAGAAAATTATCATAAGAATTTACAATTTCTGACTAATTTCGTTTATATAAATAGTTACTCATAATATTGATGAAAACTCTTTTTTTATTGTTACATGCTTTTACACAACTTCACTTATCTGCTTTTTTAAAAATCGTCAAATTCGATTAACGAAATATCAACAATTTCCTGACTAGCTAGAGCTTGGAATCTTTCAGCATTTGTGTATTTCCTATGACAATGCAATATTCAAGTATTTCCAACATGATTTCTTTAATATTTTGAAAGATGTAATAAATTTTAATACTTCATAATATACAGAAAAGAAAAGAATTAAAACAAAAATAATAGTATTCTGACGTTTCTAGTGAAGTACTATTCATAGAAAAAATATTTAGTCAAATGAGCGTCTATTTTGAAATATTTTTGTCACCAATTGCTCAAATTCCAGTAATCTACCCGGCCAATTAAAATTAGTTCATTGTTCAAATTAATCTTGTAATCCGAAATAAGCTCATAAACGCATGCCCTTATTTTTTTAAATTACTTGACAAGAAATTATCTTATTCTAATTCTTCTATGCGCCACGCGTATGGAAATTAAAAATGAGGCACTGTTTTGGAGTGAAGTCTCATTTTCCTTTAAATATATAATACATATATTAGGTGAACTTTTTGTTCTGTCATACTTTTTTTCCCCGTCATCTTTTACCAGTCATAATTATGGAAATTAGAGCAACGCAATGCTACAGGTATATAGGTAACTATTTAAGGTAAGTCCTATGTTATTGCGATATCAGATCTGCGACTGCAGAACGTATCGATGGTAGTTTTTGATTTCCATTTGATCAAACAGCACTACACGTGTTTTATTAGTATTATTATTACTGAGAACTGTGTTGGGGGGAATGGGAGAAGCGGGAGGCTGCGGACTGATGAGGGGGTGGGTGGGAGGGAGTTGCCGTGACAACGGGCGCGTAGCTCCAAGCTACGCTCTGACTACGGCGTAGAACGTTCGCTATTTCGATACAGCGTAAATATTTTAACATTATTTTATTTGTATTAACAGTTATTTTTTATATTAACTGACTTTATTGCAAAAATGCTCTTCAATTTTTTCGATTTCAATGATGTTCGTCAAAATTGTATAACAATGATTTATTAAAAAAAGATAATTCAAATATTAACAAATGTTAATGTAATATATTTTATATATATTTTGTGAATTATTTTTCTTTAATATTTATAGCATATAACGTACTTGTTCCCAGTTTAATTCATACTAGTTTCGTTCATGTTGTAACATAAAAATAAACGCAAAACATATGTGGGTATAAAACCAAAGGCAGCAATATTCAAAAAATTAAAAAAATGTTTTGAAAGCAGTCACCGAGGATTACGAATTTAAAATGTACTGAATTCTAGATTTTATGTATTAATCCCTTCTGAAAATCATGTTTTCTATAAATTTATAGCCTACGTTTTAAATTCGGAATCATAGATGACTGCATTTAAATTTTTATGGATACTGCTGCCTTTGACTTTAAACCCCACATATTTTTTTGGATCATAATCCTAAGATTGGTCTGCACCAAACACTCGATCTCTCCACTCACCTGCCATCCTCCTCATCTCTTGGTAGATGCTATAGCGCACATCCCCGATAACCTGGTCTATGTAGCTTGATGTTCTTCAATAACTGCAAATTGACTTTGTGGTAAAATGAGTGGTAAATACAAAATATATTCTTTCTAACATATTGTGATGTTCGTATTATCTTGTCGTGATGTCTCCAATAAAAGAGGTTGTCGGTTACTTTTGGTTTATTGATGGCAACAATACGTTATACAGCGGTTACAACGAACAATAGCGGTCTGTCTCGATATAAAGGTGAAAAAAGCCCAAAGGCGACATGCGCGCGACCTTATGAAGCATTTTCTTTCTCTTTCATGCTCTGTCTCTTTCAACGTTGCGACATACGTCCCTCAGATCTGTTACACATATTATGTTCAATTATTATTCAGAGGCGTAGTAACCATCAATGTTAATGCTCCCCATTTCTTTGGAAGATGGTTATTCTGCGGCGAAGAGTCCAGTGCCATGTGGTGTCTAGTGGTGCAACTTGCGTCCTGTGTGTGCCACAGCCGCCAGGAGGGTCTGGTCGTCAAAATCCGAAAATCGACCCTTTCCTGACTTCGTCTAAGCTTGTATCACCAGCTTTGAAGCGATCAAACTTTTCATTCGCAAACAAATTCTTCATTCGCAGAAAAGATCGTTAAGATCGCGAAATGACTTGGCAGCTTTCCACCCTTTTCCGTAATGTGGTGTCAATGTGTAGGTATGGTTTTTGATGCGCAGTTTAATTTCCTAACCCCAAAAAAGAATTATATTTTGACAAATTAATGCCTATTTAACGTCAAAAAATATAACCTAATAAGTATTAGGTGTCAACACGAGTAGTGTCCGTTTTTTTTTTCAAATTTTTAAATGAGCGTCAAAAGCAAATAAATTAAAGGTTTTAATACTTCATTCAAAAGAAATTTATCTGCTCTACTAGATTATTGTGTTTGCTTTGACGTTACATTTATTTAATTACAGGTCTTCAAAATGGGATGTCAGGTAGACAATAGTTAGAGCTTTCGGCATTCCGTTTTTCGTCGAGTTATCTTGTCCTCTTCATTTGAATACTACTTATGCTATAAAAGGAATATGCCTATATATTTTTTAAGTAACAGACGAAGCTATTTAGATGGGAAGCGTTTATAAGGTTTGCGACCTGTCTTTAAGACTTAAGTAATCTTTTTTTTTTTTTTTTTTTAAATAGAGATGCGAACACGGAATACGTGTCACATCAATATTCTTACTATTTTCAAACTAAGCTAAACACTTGTGCTATGAAAATAGGACTAACTTGCTAGTCTGGGCTGAGGTTCGAACCCGCGACCATTGGATCACGAGGCGAGTGTCCTAACCACAAGACCAACAAGCTACTTTAAATATAACGTTCACGATTCCATCCAAGATCAGCCACATATCTATCAAATTTCCTCAACGTTGTTTTATTTATCGCTCATGATAAAACAATGCCTCGCATACACTTTTGTCAACATCAAGATTTTTGTGCATTTGTCTTTAAAATATGTGGATATTTAATCTGGCAAAAGCTTGCATCTTAAAAACAATTATTTGTGTCTCTTATTCCATTAAAGAAATTTCTCGTATTCTATTTATTGTAAAGAAACTAAGTATTATACAGTTTTTTGCCTCCCCTGTAAAATCTGTATTTAGGCTTACGTGGTATTGTTTTATCATGAGTGATATGTTACTTGTGAACCACGTTTTATATATTTCATAGAACTACACTATCTGTTGATGACATGGTTGAAAATTTCTCATTCCGATGAAACAAAATGTAGATATCGCCACTGTTAAATGAGACTTCTTTATTTTTTTTATTAGAGTATGAAGCAATATTCATTTAAATGTATATATGATATTCATCCGAATTAGTTAACATACAGGTACACTAAAAATCTAGTGAAAATTATTGTCAATTTTTTTTAATCCTTTTTCACACAGCAGTGTATATTCACAATATTTTTATTAGTATGTTCTAAGAACAAAATTACTGGATTTTATCCACAGAGGATAATCATCAATTAAGATAAATTATGGGAAAATATGTATGAAAGCCTTTGTGGACCGTTTTTAGCAGCCTCTCTTTAAGACTGGTTCATTATTATTACCTCGAATATTTATTTATTATTACCTTTAACCTGGCATAACTACACAAAGTTATCACTTTCACAGTTCACCGATCCACCCAAGACCAACCATACATCTATCAAATTTTTTGAAAGTTGTTTGTATATTGTTATTTGTGTACCTACCTCATTTTATATATTTGATACAACTACCCTATCACGTCGTGTAAAGTGATCACTTGAGCCATCCTTAAAGACAAGCATCAGATCTGAAAGCTGAGCTTTATGCATGCCAAAATTATTAATTTTTTTTAATGTGGCACGATATATCGAAAGACTATAACAATTTGTTTTTCTATAGTTCCTTTTGCCACATTTCTTCGTAATTAATACAACAAAGCTTCAATTGAAGGCTGATATAGTTTCGTATAATTATTGATTAATTAAATTTTATAGTTTTATGTTTGAAGATAAAATTAATTTTGAAAATGTTTTACGTTTCGGCATAGGTAAAAATACGACGCTTCGCCAATAAAAAATGATCGGAAGTGCGAGCGGAGGGCATTCTTCAATTCGCACATATTCCATTGTGCCGCCATACACTAATCGTAGACCTGTCTTCACAGCGAATGTTTTATTGATCATCCTAAACACACACACGGCGTAGCGGCGTCCCTCTCGCTCGCAGATAATGTATTATGTACTTAGTATATTTAGTGTATCTGCCCTGGCAACCAGCAACATCTACCCGTCTCTTTCTGGCAGTGGAAGACTTTTTAGTATACTATTGAGATACGGTTTTTCAATCGAATTTCACATTTAACCACGGGCCACCAAATTATGCATTTTGAGACGAAATTAGAATAGAATAGTAGCTTGTTGGTGTAGTTGTCATAGCGCTCGTATTGTGATCTGGTGGTCGGCGGTTCGAGCCCCATTCCAGGACACCAGCAAGTTAGTCCTAGTTTCATAGCACAAGCGTTTAGCTCATTTTTAGAATAGTAAGAATATTGATGCGACACGCATTCCGTGTTCGCATCTCTATTTAAAAAAAAAAGATTGACTTGTTTAAAATGAAATGCTACGAGCTTGTAAATTTTGAAACAATCATGAAAAAGTCAAACTAAATACTCTTTAAAGATCGTACTTAATTACAAGAAGACATTTTTATTTAAGAGACTCGGTTTGGAAGGAAATTATAAAAAAAAAATAAAAACATCTTTTTTGAAAATTACATTGTCTACAAGGGGATTTAATTTTGCAAGAATAAATACCCTAACTGCAGCAAATATACGCAAGAGATGACTTTCTTCTGCTGTGATCCAATTCCCCTTTCTAAAGAACGAGTTTAGATCACCATTTTAAATTTTTATACTCTGCGTGTTTTACTTATGTTCTCTTTAAATAACATTATGAATTTTTTTGTTTGCTTTATATGAATAATAATTTAATAATATGCGAGAGAAATTTCGTGAGAATCTATACAAATCTACCAAATCGTACGATTTTTTAAAAGAACGAGGTGTATAGATAATTTAAAAATATATTCTAACTTTATTTAATGCGTAGAAATATTATATATACATTAGTTAACATTTAAGTTGCTTTAAGACGAAATACATCGATATTTATATTTTCTTATACATATATGTATATTTTTGACGTTTAATTTCTAGATAGGAAATGTGTCAAACTCGAACGCATACATCTATATTATGATTGCTTCAAAAACGTAGCATGCAGTACGTGGTTTTGCCATTACCAGTTTCAAATAATAAGTAAATCGAACGAAACTAAGCGAATGGGCGATAGCTAATCGCTGGCACTAATAGCCGCGCGGCGACCAGAACGGTTGAAATCCAATTGCAGACACCAATGGCCTGAAGTAATCTAAGAAAGACTGTAATCCAAGAAGACGGGAGGTTCAGTGAAGGTAAATTCTATACTGAAATCCCCATATCATCCTTTCCTTTCTTGTCATCCACTTTTTAATTTTTATGTCTTTACTAAACCGACAATTTCATAATCCTGTTCATCATGCTACGTAATCCAACTACGTACTACACTAACTGCATGCATTTATCTGGAAAATTCTGAATAAATTTTTGAAAGAATAATTAAGTTAAAATATTGATGGATTTTAAACTAGTTTAACGAAAAAGCATATTTTGTCAAAAGCTTGGAAATTAATCATAATAAATCAAAGTAAACTAATAAAATATGTTTTCTAATCAATCGTCGTGATAGATAAATAAATAAATAAATAAATATAGCTTTATTCCAGAATGTGGGGAGGTTCGTGCAATCCCACACATTCCATATAAAAGAAATTACACACATTAAAAATATTATATAAAACAAAAGAGAAATAGTAAAATAGAAGAAGAACATATAAAATAGAAGAGAAGTATTAAAAGTAATCAAAAGAAATATACGGTAAAATATCGGCTTTAGCGAGCGATGGCAAGTCAATTATGCGGGGCCAGTATCTTTCTCCAGTGTGCATCGATGCTGGATTCTGGAGTAAGACGGGCTTCCAGGATAAGGATATTTCCGGAGCTGTATATCCTTTCCCTCATCCCTGCCACCCTGGATCTTAAGAGGGCTGCAAAGTTGGGAACACGCCCCTCAGTGAACATACCGGAAGCGCTGCAATATCTGGGAAGGCCAAACATCATACGAAAGAAAAAGATAAAAATCATCTAATATAATGTAATCAATCGCCGACTTGAGGATAACAGTCTGTCAGACTTCCAAAAAAAAAAGTTAAATATAGGCTAGATTTTTATTATTTGTGGGAGTATAAAAGCAAAATCATCAATATCCAAAAAATAATTGAATGCAGTCGAGGATTACTAATTTATAATTTTATTTTATAGGAAATATAGTCCATAAATTTATAGGAAACATGATTTTGGAAACGGATAGACACATAAAATCTAGAATTCAGTACATTTTAAGTTAATAATCCTCGGTGACTGCATTCAAAACATATTTTTAATTTTTTGGATATTGCTGTCTTTGCTTTTATACCCCACATATAATAAAACAGACAACATGCGCATTTCTGTTGTACCTAAACAGTTTATTAAGGTGTTGTTTGTTGGTCGCCCTGCATTCTGACCCGTATAAAATAGCAAGTTAATGGCTGTTTCACATATTTGTCACATTGTTTCACAATAAGGAAGGTCACACCTTTAGAGGCATTCTTCTGTCGCACATTATTTTTTACATTTATTTATTTATTTAATATTCATGGAAACCAACAGCACAACAAAGAAGCATAGAAAACATTGATATAATATAGATGGCCAATGAAAGGTCTCCACATTTTATATGAGTGCCTGATATGAGTGAGTTGTCTCCAATTCATCCAGCCTATCGAATTATATACGATCACCTTGCATTTATGTATTATCAAATTAAAAGTTATGTATTCTGTATGGCGTATATGCTATAATAATCTTGTAATATCTATGTGTCCAAACTCTGGTTACTAAAAAGTATATCTTTTATTTTAGTGCAATACTATGAGAATGATATTTTCACGGGATCGTGGCTGTGGGAGGTAAATGAAACGCTTGAAATTGATTAAAGCTTTATAAATTGACTTAAATCACTGGACACGAATATAACATTAAACGGGAGATCAATTCTTTGATTCACAATACCTCGCATTAATCGCTTGTCTGTGGAACACTTTATACTCGTCTATTGAATATTCGCATGTCTGTGGTGCACACATTTTCGAACACCCGTTAGGTTCCCGCTGGAATTTCGCTTTATCTGTGACTTTGCCAATGTCAAAATTAGACTTACCGCGTGCTTCTACGAAATTTATAACAGCTCGCTTTCTAGAAATTTCTGGGGTATTTTAGTGAATATGGTCATTTCGCGAATGTTCCCCTGCTTTATTTTCATTTATAATCCTGTGCTTTCGACTAACTTCGAATTATTTCTAATATCTGCTAGATTATTCGAAATACTTCGATTATGTATCGTTCCTATTAATAAAGGCTTACATGATAATATTAAAAGTTTCGACCATTATACAGAGTTACAAGTAAATATTTGAGTATATATTTTATAAGAATTAAATAACTCCAATTGAAAACCTGGTTCAGTGCGACTAATCCACCTTTTTATGTATAAAGCCCCATTACAAAAGTTCGGTTATAGCTAATTCGCTTTAAATGAGAAGGAATTTATTTCCCAAAGCTTTTGTCGTTTGTTTTTCAGTTGAAGTTCTGATTCCTAAAGTTTTGAAATGATAATTGAATTATAGTTACAAGACATCATATGTTTTCAGTTATTTTAATTTAATTTTTAATGCATATGAATTATTTGTTTATTAGTTCACCAAAAGGATACGGATAGGAAGAAAAAACACTTAAATAAAACCTACAGAGACATGTATTATTTACTCTGTGACAGACTCATTTAATGATCACTTATGATTTAAATCTGAATACTTATTTATTTATTTAACGCCCTTATGGGCTTTTACAAAATATACAAAATATAAATTTTAAAAAATAACATAAGACAGATATCCAGTTAAAAGGTACAAGTAAATATAATCAAATTGTGTAAATTTAGATTGCTGTTAAAAGAATAAAGTGCATATAATAGATTTGTGTAAAATTTAGATTTTTGTAAATTGCTGTTAAAAAGATTCAAGTACATCTTATAAATTTCTGTAAAATAAAAAGAGAAGTTTAAATAGTGAGAACAAAATGATTGTAAGAATTAAGAAGAAGAAGAAATACATTGCAATTAAAAATATTCAAGTACATCTTATAGATTTGTGTAAATTAAAAAGAGAAGTTCAAGTAGTAAGAAGAAAAAGAAAAATTTATTATCCATTCGTTGAGATGTAAAGAATTGTATTATCTTTGTCCTATACACAGTTATATTATCAGCAAAAATGTCAGCCGCCTCTGCATGTTCATTCCCTAATGAGTGTAGTCTGGGGGTTACAGAGTTTGCTAATGCATTAGTTCTGACATTTCCACTATAATAGAATAAATAATGCACTGTGTCTTGATGACCTCGATGGGGCATATAAATCGATCAGACTAACAATCTGGGGGCAATCAATCATGCTATTTATGATCCTATACAGAAATATTAGGTCTGTACTGTATGATCCTATACAGAAATATACTTATGATCTGTACTTTCGATATAATATTCGATATACAAAAAACTTACCAGTATTATCATTATTATTTTTTACAATGTATACAGTTGATACAATACACAATTATTTCAGCTATCCGTGCATGTTTGAATGACATGTCTCAAGTCATGATCGTCGAGCAGTACCTATCTAAAGTTTTAGTTTGTAAGGGGTAATATGGGGGCTCAGATTATAATTTATCAAGTGTAATTTTTACGATTATCGCCAGCACGCCTGGCGCGTTGACGTTCAACTAAACAGGCACAGCTGATTAAATAAAATCTGATTCATTACCTACTTGGACTTTCTGAAAATAAAAGTTTGACATATTCGGCAGAGGAACTACCTTGAAAAAGAATGAAATGTAATTTAATGCAGAATAAGGCAAGCGCCACACTGAGCGTATCTTCCGCCGCGTCTTTGACGTCGCGTCAAATCCGCAAACCGAATTTAGCAGTCACATACAATGTTCCGCGGCGGATTCAGTCTGAAACAAACGCACGTGCGTACGCAGCGCGGACGATCCGTCGAATGTGGCACGTTGCATTTAAAATATGAGTCGCGACGTCGCCAATTTTACGTTGACGTAAGCGAGCGTTCCGCCGGCGGATCGACCGATGATCCGCTCAGTGTGTTTGATAAGCGCATATTATATGGAAATAAATGTAGCGGCGGATGATACGCTCAGTATGGCGCCGGCCTTAGAGAATCAGAAATTAAAAATTATCTCTGCAACATACCTACCATATTTATGAGAATAATTTAATTTTTTGTGATTTTCACATTAATTTGGCTGTTGTAAAAATATTTAACAGTGTTGGAACACACAATTTTTTTACCATGTTGTACATAGCCAATACTCCTAATGAAATGATTGAAAAATAGTTTCGATTTGAAAAGCTTTGAAAAAAATACATGCGAACTACTAGGGAGAAAGAAATACATGAAGCTATTGATAGAATAAATATCATAAGATATAACGCACACTTGTGGAATGAGTGTGATGGAGTGGAATGATTGGAACAGCAAAAATTAACGTTTTTGAAATACAAACTTTTTTCTCCAAAAATATTGGTGATACGGAAATTCTGCAAATGCTTTAGAATCAGCATCCTTATAGTTCATCCATAGTTCAGACAAAAGTTCTCAAGAGAAAATATTTTAATGACGTGTAATCAGATGTAAATAATAACATTCAGAATATTTTGAATATGTTAAAAAATTTCAAGAACACAATACTGGATTTTATCCCCAGGTGGATATCACTAATCAAGATATATATTATAGAAGTCTCACAGAGACAAAGCCATTTTTTAAAAAATTTCAGGCGTATTCATGTTTAATGTTAATAATTCGGAAGAATTTCATAAATATATAAAAATAATATTGCTTTTAAAACTCCAAATCAAAAATAATCACATCTCATACCAATGGCGACATCTGTACTAGTTTATGGGAATGAAAAATTTTCAAACCACAGAGGGCGGTAATAAAAATATGGAACTAGGTGCGCAAAGTTAAGATATATATAGTTAAGTTAGTTATGATAATTAAAATAATTCTAAAGGAAAAAATGACTACCCAAGAGCCCAACTATATAAAGAATTCAAAGTACCAAAAATAATAGATATATACAAAAATTTAATAATCAATTGATAGATGTGGTAGTCTATCATGGGTGGAATTGTGAACGTTGCATTGTATAAAATGATCACATAAGCAAGCCGTGCAATAGGTCGTAAGCTCTATGGACACCATAAAAGACTTCCATACCTTACTTTCCCATACATAAAAAAATGGCTAATAATCTTGATAAATAATAAAATATTTTTTGTAACGAATTGATAATAGATTTAAGATTTTGTTTATTTTATGTTACCAAGCGAATTAATATATATATATGTTTAAAAATAAACATACTTATATTATAATTTATATAAATTAACTTTGTAAACACCACTTATTTATTGAAAAAATTCAACATGTTTCGAAGCCAATGGCTTCTTCGTCAGGACAACAAAAATAAAATTTAAAAATCGAAGTATAGATCAAAATATTATCATTTTCCATGTATAACTTTATAATATTTTGATGTATACTTCGATTTTTAAATTTTATTTTTGTTGTCCTGACGAAGAAGCCATTGGCTTCGAAACATGTTGAATTTTTTCAACATGTTAAATAAATAAGTGGTGTTTACAAAGTTAATTTATATAAATTGTAATTATGTCACCACAAAATAAATTTGCTATATTTGAAGAAGAATATATATATATATTAATTCATATACATAAAAATGTTCTTATATGACAAGAACAAATGTATGAAAATTATGTTTGTAAACATAATTATGTAAACATTTAAATGATTCACTTCCTAGGCGGTTCCACTTGTTTCCATGTCTAATTGTTAGGTTGTCAATCTTTACCTGGGGCAGTTTCCTACTAAACCATGAAGAAATTTTCGCTGTAGCCTTTAATTTTCGGACATTGTGGCCATCTAGCGCTGAGAAAGAGAAGCACGGAAAACGCCGCCTGGAGCACGCGGGAAAATCGCGCACGGCGCCACTCTCAAACAAGCCAATTTCATTCCTACGACTATCACTTTAAATGTTAATAAGAATTATTATTCTGTATCGCTGTAACCTGGTGGAAACCGCAGGAATGACGTTTAGGGATGCTTTGTCAAAATAAACTCTATTCCACTTGGTTTTAGGGTTGTATTAGAGTGATGTGGAAAATTCTTTTGTGAATATTGATTGTAAAGCATTGCGACAGTGTTTATTTTCTGTCAACTGTCAAGGTGGATAATAATCTTGAAGTATCTATTTTAAAAGCAGGTTCCTCTGAACTGTGATTTCTATCATTATTAAGAGAAATAAAATAATTACTATCATTGAAAACTCAAATTTGAATTGATTGGTGAGATTTTTGAAATCTTTAACAAAAGGTAATTTTATTTGTATCCTATTATTTATAATTATAAAATAGGAATATATATAAGAACATAATATACATATATCGCTCATAATATAAAGTCACAATCAAATATTTCATGACACGAGAATATGGATAAATAAAAAAAAATTACGCGTCCAGTGAAAAGAAACAATTGCATTTGCTTTTTCCAACAAAAATACAGAAGATTTTGAAGAATTTTAATATAATTTAATGTGTTTTTCCTACCTATTAATCATTTAAGGGTTTTATATTTTTATTATGTCCACAATATTCCATTTTCTCACATTCATAAATGAAAATGGGAAACTTTTTTCAGTCCGATGAATTGTAGCGAAGAATTATAGATTTTATTTTTAATTTCATACAGTTAGCAATTATGTTGGAATATATTATATTTTTACAATTACCTACAAGTCCCTTTGAAGATTTTTTTAGATAAACACACATAGTCTACTTTTTATTTATGTATTCACACTCAATGTAGTCGATTTCTTGTTTTTGTTATCTTATTATTTGTTTTTCGATGGTGACGTTGTAGGTAGTGGTTATTTCATACCTTCTCAAATATCTTTTCAAATTTCCTTTTGATTTTGAATAACTACATATATCTTACATATCTACATTTAAAAAAATCAACAATTAAATCTACATTAGCTACAATTTTATTGGATACAATAATATGAATTATAAATGGCGTTTTAATTTAAAAACAGTATAAGTACTGGAACATTCTTCTAAATATTATTATTAGGTATATTTGAAATATTTCGAAAAATGTACTAAAACTGATTACCTATTTCCGGTATAGTTATGTATCATAGTAGATTCGTAATAATTGTTTTGTAGAAAAATGAATTTCTCTGTTGAAAAAAAAATATTTATATTTTAAGATCATACAATAAATACATTAATTTCGTTCAAATACTCTAAACTTCTTGAATATATACAAAGGCGTATTAACCGCGATAAACAACCAGACAACCGAAAAATTTATGTATTTATTTATAAGCCCTTAGGGCTTGTACATAAAAGAAATTAGTTAACAAAAATTATAGTACAAAATAAATAGATTATAATTAGTTCAGTTAATGTTTAAAAAATGAAAGATAACATAAAAATTAAGATTTAAATGCACATTTGTAAGTTTGTTTGTTTTTAAGAACAGAAATCAATATATATATATAAAGAAACCCGTGTTTCCCTATCCGCCAAGTTTTCTCCACAACCAGCCACAACCACCCACCGGTGGTTATGGTGGTGGGTAGCCCTTGGTGTCACATCGAAAATATGCGAGTTTGGTGGGGGTGGCTGAGCGTGGGTGGGAGTGGGTGCCGAAAATGTGCTTTCTAGCGCGTGTTTTGTTATGGAAAGGCCGCAAATGCTTCAGATTGTAAAAAATAGGCGCGCCGACTGTGTCGGTGAGTCTAGAAGGTTCCGGAAAAACCTGCTCTAGAAAGTTCTGGAAGGAGAAGGTTCTATAAAATTCCCGAAAGTTCTATAAGGTTCTAAACTGAGTGGCGGAATGTGTCGGTGTGTCTAGAAGGTTACTGTACATTCGATAAATTTCTTGAAAGTTCTGGAATGAAAATGTTCTAGAAGGTTCGCGAAAGTTCTATGACGATCCAAACAGTGTACTAAAAACCTACGCGTGCGAAGCCGCGCGGGCATAGCTAGTTATATTTATACTAAACAAACCTTTAGAATTAAATTCGTTTCCAACCTTATGCAATCTCTGTAAACATGAATTGAACATAAAATTAGAAGCAGCTACATGAAATAGAGGATGATATCTCATACCATAATGTGCCATAACATGTATGATGTTCACATTAATCATGTTCACCAAACAAGTGCTATCTTAATTTTAATTAATTAGTATTATTATTAAATTAATTATTAATCATGTTTACCAAACTAGTGTAATCTATAAGCCCTTTATTATTTTAAATAAAAATGGAATATAACATATTTTTCTGTGCTGCGATATGTCCTTTAAATTAAATAAATATCGTCAAGATTATTACAATTAAAATTAAAATACTTTACATTACAGCGATAATTGTGGAATCACAAAGCGGCAAAAGCAAACAGATGCACTCAAAAGTGTCCAATAAAATGTACACATTTTCATGAATTCATTCATTCGCCACCCGGGGCTAAAAGTGGTGTCGGATTGGGAGGGAGGGTCCTACCCTCTCAAGTTTGCGTCTAGTTCGTAGTTTTTTTCATCGGCAGGTCGGTCGAATTTCTGACTAGGTACCGGCACTGCACCGAGGGTGGCCACCCCGCGGATATCCACTTACTCACGCCTACCTGATCCCGTCTGATCAAAGTCAATGAGGCTGACAGACGACAGTGCGGGGGATTTGCCGGAAAGCGGTGACGGGGTTGGAAAATGGCACACGTGCCATCACATAGACATCATTTATTTAACTTTTAAAAGACTGTGCTAAAAATATCTCTAGGAACGGTGATGTAACACAATGTTACATGATTATAAATCGACAAAGTTTTTAATATGTGGTAAGAAATATATATTTTCAATACAGATAAATGTTTTTGAAGGTCCTTTTATATAATTATGTAAGGTAAACCTTACATAATTATATTATCACAAAATTATGGCATATCGAATTTGCGTGCGCTCACGCCGATGTATCATTACCAACTAAATTCAACGAATCGGCGATTGCAGTCTGTTTTTGTCTAACACGTGTAACGCGACTCTACCGCGCTCTTCCGATATTATTTTCTCTTTCACCGAAACCCAAGCAACCGCCATCTCTGTCCTACATGAAATGTGTGGTATTGTCGTGCTCTTTCTTACTCGATTTAACTGCGACGTGCAATATTCTGCTCTCTTTTACACACTGGCCGAAAATATGAGAGTAATAAAAAAATATTTTTTAATTAAAAAATCGGTACATTCGTAACATTTTAATTTAGTCATTTTGGTGTGAAAATGTCTATTCGATGATTACAAAAAATGTGACGTTACAGTTTTCGTAAATAAGGCAGATATTTCATATTGTCTATGACATGTAGACCTACGTCACACCACCGACACACAGGAGTTAAAACAAACCATCACAATCGAAAACAAAAGAGGAGCATAAGATTAATAACAAACATGTCTTTCAGTAAATAATGTTAGGTATAAAATATTATATTCCTTTCCAATTATACAGGTTCAATTAGTAAGACCAGAGGGTACATACTTACTTATCTACAGATTCAAAAGCCAAGGGATTTAGACATATAATATGTAATGTGCCAGCAATTGAGATCTCATAATGACGACTCGGTGTTACTTTTATTGACGACAATAGTGTAAAATAAAGTGACGTTTGCGGAGGTGTATCGAAACAAGAAAGCAGGCTTTCAGTTTTTTCTTCTTTGAACTTCAGAACAATCTAACGAACAAGGGTCGTCGAAGGGCTTTAAGCATTATTCTAGGGACGGTAGTCCAGTGGAATTTTTCACGGCTCGGGTAGATGAGATAAACGAACCTATAAAAATAATATGAAGTCTTATTTCGACTCATATCCGTTTACAGAAGACTTAATTCATTAATTTAAGATAATCCACGAAAACAAAATTCTTCAAAATAATGATTCCAACCTCCCTAAAATCGTTTCTCATGTTGAAGGTCAAGATTGATAACCTAAAATACTGTGTACAGATACAAAACATACATATAAGTGAATCATTTTTTTATGGCACACAGACTTTATAAATATTTTTATTTTTAAAATATTTTTAATGTCAAATCACTTATTTTATTTTTATAAGCAGTTACATGTAGTTAGTTGAAATTACGTTGCTTCATAAATCACCTACTTTAACATCCTTCCTACGAATTAGTAATTAGTATTCATTTTAGATTGTCCAAAAATGTCCAATGCCGTCTTAAAAAATGTACGAGTACTTTGGTAATGCATCTAATTATTCATTATATTGTTCCACTAAACTTCACTCAATTATATTTAACTAGACAGGCCACTAAAATGTATAGACGTGAACTAATATAAATTTATTGGTACACGGTCTGGTTCCACGGCTCGTTCCAATACGTTTGACTTTTTAAAAAAATTATTAGAAGCTTGTAAATTTTGGAACGATTATGAAAACATCAAACTTAATACGAAAAAAATGCTTCTAAAAATTATGAATGTGTCTTAAATATATGCGAGGGGGGGACATATTTCCGCGTCTTCCAATACTCGCCTAAAGAAGGGGCATAGTTCATTTTTTTACAATTTTATACTCTATCTATTAACTGTCATTTTTTCTCTGATTTAATATTATCTACTGTTTCTTACAAAAGTCTTCAAATTCAGCTTTTTTTTCATAAAAATAATGAAAAAGATAAGTAGCTAGTCATGCATATATAATTCCAAAGTATTAATCAGTATACTTAGCCTAAATTGTTATTTTATAATTTTTATCACGAAACCTTATAACATACATACAACAACATTTTTTAGATAAAATTGTATGATATTGCTATACGAGGCTATTTTAAATATTATCTATGGAGATAAAAATCGACATAACAATGTCTTCCTTTATGAACAGAAAAAGTCGAAACAAGAATAGCAGCGGTGAAATACAAAATGCGATAATAATAAATCCCCCGTGCTTACTTTATACTTGTCCCTTATCCCTTGGTAGTGCGATTTGAGATAACATGAATTGGCCCTTTCAGTAATCACACCATATAAAGCTAAGTACTGTACGCATTCGCAGGGCCGGAGAATCAGATATTTTTTTACATATTAATTTTCATTGAAATTATTTTAGGTGATTTTATTAAACCTTAAAACAATTTTCATATATTTGTATAAGACAAATAAGGTGAATCATTTGAAAATTGAGATTTTATTATTTATATTTATTTTTATTCGTAATCTATATATATATATATATACATATGCAGTTTGTACGCAAGAATACTATATTACCACATTAATAGTCTTTAAAAAATTAATAGAATTCAATATTCAGAATACAAATTAAGTTTTTTTTTATTATTCAATATTAGAACTTCAGTAATAATATTTTTTTAAATAATTTGGAAAAACAAAGAAGAAAAGACATTTCACTCGAATTTTTTGAAAGTTATACAGCACCCTGATGATGGAATGGTAATTTCTAAAACATGTTTATGAAAAGAAACTCACATAAAAGTACATAATACAAATAAAATAATCAATAATTTTTTTACAAATTATGTTATTACGTTTTTTGTTTGTAACATTATGGAAATTCATTTATATTTTTTAAAAATGAGGATAAACACAACACTGTTTTATTCCACTATATTTAGTGGAATAAAACAGTCAATATAGTGGAATAAAACAGTGTTGTATTTACTCTCATTTTTAAAATAAGTTATTACCATATTTCACGATTTCATTTTAATAATTTTTCATTGATAGTTTTTCTATACTTTTCTGTCCGTTACATTTTGTAGTCTGTCCGGCAGGTTTTTAAATAGTTGTGGAATTATTATAACTGGTAGTGTTTCGTAATTTTTTTTTCTTATTTCTAGTTTTTTTCGTTTATTGTTGATAAAAATATGTGATACGTAATATATTTACTACTAGTAAAAGTCTCAGTTTGTCTATTTTTATTTTGAATTACTTGACTATTTAGCACTCAGTAAAAATAATTCACTCAGTTGCATCGATCGATTAATCATCAAATAAATATGTTTGTCGACACTCGATAGTCGAATTATCTTGCAACAGACTCCAATCCGGCTCTTTTCATCCCTCGAGCGAATTATTGCCGCCCTATAAAGGATCGCCACAGGCGCCTCCATCCCCTATTCTGGGCCCCGCGCTTTGTCCTGCCATTGTGATCTGCATATGCCCCATTTCATTGAGAGTCCTAAAAATGAACATGTGTATGCACCTGCAGTGTGCAATTTATGTTCGATTCGATGAAGTCATGTCATATCAAATCGTACACGTTTTTTGCTTTCACGGAAAACTTTTGATGACGTTTTGTTTAACGAAATTTGCAAGATTACACACAAAAATAAATAGGTAAATTTTTGTAAAACATTTTGTAAAGAATATTAGAACTGCTGTGGTGCACTACTTATTACTTCATTTAAATGTTTAAATTGAAATGTCATTGATATTGTTTGTATTAGGCTGATGGTGGGGTGGGTTTAAGGAGAAGACTTTAGATGGAGAATATAAAGGATGCTATCTACCTATTTAAGATAGGCGAGAAGATCATTGTTCGTTGAACCTCCCGAGCATTAAGTTATACATTAAAAAAGAATTAACTCACTGCATTCTGTAATAAAAATTTCTCGTACGCAGTCATAATGTTAACTCATGTTGTCGAAGAAATTTTTGGTTTTATGATTATCTAAAACATGAATTTCATAATACGCGAATTCACGGAAATATTATGTAGCTTGGTTATAAACGCTCTAAAGGTATAACAATTACTTTCGTTATTTATCCAGCAAAAATTTAATCTTAGAAATTTTTGTTCAAAAAAACCCTCATATTTTGGCTATTCACATAGAAAAAAAATCAAAGGTAATGGGGTTTATTTCCTGTTATAACTTTTTCTTTCAGTGGGTAGGTACTTGTCCGATTATCGGCATGCGTCAGCGATCATGTTGGCGACCATAAGCTTGCGTTAGCGATCATGTTGGCGATCGTAAGCTTGCGTAGTTATCATGTTGGCGATCATAAGCTTGCGTAGTTATCATGTTGGCGATCATAAGCTTGCATTAGCGATCATGTTGGCTATCATAAGCAGCAAGCAGCTCGAAATAGCTGGACGTGGATTTCCCTACCCATTGCCTTAGGATTTTCAGCCACCATGTCTTTCAGGACCTCTTCTGCTCGCAATTTTGCCTTGAATTATGAGACGCAGAATCCGGCACATCTCTGGATGTCTCATGATGTAGCCAAAATATTTTAATTTTCGGGTTTTAATAATTTGAAGGATTTCTTTTTCCGGATCATTACATTATTATTACTAACTTTACTATTGTTTTCTGTCAGTTTCCTTGATGAAATAAATGCAAATTTAGATAAGTTTTAATATATTTTCTAATACAAGCACCGATATAATTTCGTACTTTCAACTCAACACAACTTAATGTAACAAAACATTTTCTAGTCCCTGAGCGCACGATCTACTACTGTCCCCTCAGTCTTCATTCATGTCATTGTGGAATAATTAGATCCCATTACAGGATTCTTGGGTAGTTTTTAAAGTATTCATTCATCCCCCAAATACTTATTACATATTCAGTACCGGGGTGGATTGGGGAGTTTTGGCGTCTAAGGCCATATGTCAACATTGGCAGAATTTATAGAAATACATTAGCGGCTTTAAAATAATTTAACATAACGCACTGCACTGAATTAATTATTTTTATAAGTAAAAGTATTATTAATGGGAATTGTGAAAATCTTTAATTTCAATTGAAAACAAATTATCCATCAATTATGATTTAGTTTTAAATATTGTACCGAGTAACAAATGTGGTTCAGAATTAATTTTAGAAATTATTATTTTGAAGACATCTTAGTTATTCATTTATTCTAATATAAAAACAATTTAATTTATGGAACTTATTGTGCGTCCGTCCTGACGAAGATACAGTACAGTACGGTAGACATTAATTAAAACAATCAGTGTGGTTTATACAACGTTTGTTAGTTCTCAAATTAATAATTATCTCCAACCACAAATTTAACGTTATAAACATCAAAAATAAAACTAATTTATTTCAAGTGTTACATTTGCCTTCCACAGTCATGATCCCGTGATAATATTATAAATTATATTAGTAAAAGTATCGGTCGGGCGGTAACATAACGTTTAATGGTTAAAGATCGACTACGACTTAGGGCCGGTTGTTTCAAGTTGGATTAAAGTAAGCGTTCTTTTAATGCATAGATTTTTACGTTCTCCACCAATCAGACGATCCGTTTTCGTAAAAATCTATGCTTTAATCGACCGCTTACTTTGATCGATCTTGAAACAACCGGGCCTTAGATGAAGGATGAAGAGGAATATCGGTAGGTACTACAGACAAACGAATGGTCTTATTATATTAAACAATTAGAATACTCGTCTAAGAATATGATTATAAATACTAATTTTGTACTAAATGCTTGTTTATATATAAAATGTACTTTTCGGTTATCTAATTTGGACGAAATATTATAACGATATCAATAATAATTAGCGTTTTTTGTAAAACAGCTGTTCGACGTAAAAGCAACACACGCTATCTATACCTATAAAACTCAACGTCTGTCTGTCTCTTATACAAATTTACACCGTTTATCCGATCTGACCAAAATTTTGCATACATATTCTTTAAGATCCGGCGGGTAACATAGGTTGCAGACGTAAAGTTTCTATGAGATGTATCAAACGTCAAAATCGACACTGTTATACAATAGCGGTCAAGACATGATAGTAACGTTATATTACTATCTTCAGAATAGCCCCGTTTGTCTAGAATGCGATCACTATAAATTGGCGTGCGAGGGAGGGCGTCCCTGTCGCGTAACAGAAGTTTCCAGGGTGTAAATTTATTACAATACATAATGTACAGAATGTCCGGTGACTAGTGTCGTAGCCTTTAACAGAAATTTGGTCGGGCAGCACTAAAGAAACCAAGCCGTAATGGCGGCCGTTCTATCTGTCAAACTGTCAAACGGTAATATCGGTCCATTATTTGCTTCTTCAGCTTCGCAAAACTTTAATACTTCATTGGCAATTGTTCTCGCACCATTCCAGACTGTTTAGGATGTTTTGGACATAATAATTCAGTGTATATTGGTAATCAAGATGTCACAGCTCCCGAGCAAATACAAAATTGTACTGAATTACAGGGCGAGGGGTTACCGCAGGGTGCGGTCGGGGCGGGTTTTAGTTCCAAAGTCGCCGCACGCCAAGTTATTGTGGTCAAGCAATAATAAACATTTCGAATAATTTTGGTGTGCCGCCATACCACGGCGCATTTTTCCGACTTAAATAATTCCACTGTAAAATTTTAGGTTGGTTTATGTTTTGAATTGACACCGCGAGTTATTTTTAGATATTTTTTATTTTCAGTACTGATGGAACTCCTGTTAGTTCCGTTAGGCTGGGCAGTGGCGTTGCACGCTGGAGCTGCGGCCGGCTTCGGGCCCGGGGGCCCCTCGCGCCGCGGGCCGCACCACCCCCGCGGAGAGCCCGCGCCGCCGGGGGCGCACCGCCACCACCGGCCGCCCCTTGACAAGCTCACCAAGGACACTCAGCTTATTCACGACACGGCGTTAGTCGATATATTGTCTATCATGTTTTAATAGCGAGGTGTTAATTTCGATCCATTTATTGCCACGCAAATTCCCTTTACGCTTTACCCCGCCTAACGTCACGTGCACCTCGAAGAAGACAAACTCACTGACCTATTCTGAAAACAGTAATATTTTTATCTGGTGATTGTTACGCCAACTCTCAAATGTCGATATTTTCCACATTGTGACGAAAATATTGGTTTTAGTTTGATATTTAAAATCTTTGGATGAAGAAATTAGTGTATGTGTGAAACAAACTTATAATGTAAGTAGGTATAAATATATATATTTTATATAAATTCATCAAAAACTTATATTTTAGACAATATTGTAGATTGCATTAACTGGTTTTCGTGATGACAACAAATAAACTGGTATTTTTTACGAGTAGGTACATACAGGTATGTGTAACAAAATATTGATATACTTTTTTTTATTTAAATTGATTTACATGCCATTACTGCACAACTGTTGGGTGTTGAAAAGTGATATTGCACCATTGTATATATAAATACGAGATGCAATTTCTGCTTCATGTCTACTCCACATTCAATACCCAACAGTTGTGCAGTAATGGCATTTAAATCTTTTGAAATTAAAGTATTGACTTCAATATTTTGTTACATAAACATGTGTTCTTAAAAATGTCTCTTTATTTGATGTCGAAATTATATTTATATCATCACACAAGCACCTCACAATCTGGAGTTTTGTCTTAAATACAATTTTTTTAGTGAATATTATATAAAATAACTAATAATGTTATTTTAAAAGTTGATAGAAATTAGTTTGTTTTATACACATCTACTTTGGTATTAATTTATTAATCCAAAGAGATCAATATTAAATTAAATTTAATATTTTTGTCACAATGATAGAAATATCGATATCTTGACATTTCTATATTTTTAGTGTTGGGATAACAATCACCAAATAATAAAACTGTTATTTTCAGAATAGATTAGGTTAGGTTAGTATACATTATATTGTCTACTCTCATAATCATTATTTATTCCTTGGAAATCGCTTGCAGGAACATTTTTTAAGAACAATATAAAATAAACCATGTAATTTTTAGTGACAATATGAACGTTATAATATTACCATTATTCAATATTCTGTCATGCAGAAGATGTTTTATAAATTATAATAATTATCAATTCAAACTCTACCAGTATTTCTTTCAATATTTATTAAATTCAGATTGCCACAAAAGCAACCTCAAAATACTTTAATTTAAAATTCAGTGCTATCACTTTCTGTCTATAGACATCTTCAAGAAGACCTAGGAAGACCATTAGAGGACATGAGTGATGAGGAATTGGAGTTTCACTATTTTAAATTACACGATTTTGATGGTAACACACTGTTAGATGGATTAGAAATGTTAAAGGTGAGTATTTATTATTCTAACTAACTGTAACTCATCAAAAATGACATTTAAAAAATTTAAAAAGGCAAAATAGGAAAAAAAGAAAATGGTTTTTTAATGCTATAAAAAAGTTACGGACGTTACAAGAAGTTACGGAGACAGAGAGACAGGCGGACGGATGGACAGACAACGAAATTATTGTAATTGGAGTTACTTATTCGAATAAAACATTAATGCTAATAATTGATTTATCTAACTCAATTTTTTTTGCGTTTTGGAACATATTTTTTTTACCATAAATAACTGTTAAAATATAAGAATTTTTATAAATATATATAGAAGTAGTAATTTTGGTATATATTCTGTATAAATTCAGAGTTATGCTTTTAATGTCCTTAAAATTAAATATAAATATGTAAAAATTGATGAAAAATTAATTTTAGGCCATTTATCATACAATGGACCACGAGCACCACGACATCGCTACTGAAAATGGAGAGGAACCTCAACCTTATATACCATCGGATGAGGAAATGGATAGATATATTGGTAATTATTTCTTAAGAATACTTATTATTTATTAATAGTTTTTCTCAATTCTGGAAATCTATTCTTGTGATTGAAATCTGCACAAAATAATTGATTTAATCCAAAAATAAATGAAATTCATAAAACTGTTCAGAGTTTCATATGTTTACTAATATTCTATCCGCCCCTTTATATGTGAGGGCTATAAGAGTAAAGGCAGCAATGTCCAAAAAATTAAATAAAATGTTTTGAATGCAGTCACCGAGGAATACTAATTTATGCTATGGAAGTATGTAAAAGTAATATATTTTATAAAAATATGGCGGCCCTCGTAGCTCAGTGGATATGACACTGGCTTCTCACATCGAGGGTTCCGGGTTCGATTCCCGGTGAGGTCACAATTAATTTATGTGATTTGCTCAAGCCTCGGTGTTTTTTTAATGTGTTTCGCTTCTGTAATTGGGCCTCTTGGCCTGTTGAAGCGTAAAATTAAAAAAAAATAGATCTAACTCGCTGATCTGGAGTGAGGTTCGAACCCTCAACCTTTGGATCACGAGGCGAGAGTCCTAACCACAAGACCAACAAGCCTACTCATTTTTTAAATTTTTATACGTTTTGTTGACATATTCATATATCGGTTTTTATTATTATAAAAGTGGAGGTTTGATTTTTGAGGTTATTAGCATTCTAAAAAGGAACATGTCTTTGATGTAATTTGAGTTGATTACAAGATTTAATGTCACGAAGACCGAAAATATTATTACATAAAACACACACACACACACACCTTTATAAAAATTCCTTTATAAAAATAAGATTTTTTAACAGTCACAGTACTAAGAGTAGGTATATGTGTATGTAAAGTGTATGTAAATAATATTAAAAGGCACTTTTTCTCAAACCTCGACGATCGCTTGTATTAAATATGCCATACATTCAAATCACTTTGTAAAACTCTCTCATAATAATTCTCTTCGATTAGTAACACTAATTTATGTTTATATTAATAATTTTTATATATCACAAATTGCTAATATCCGACGCACCCTGTTTATTTTATTGACATACGCATATACTGTAATCGCTCTAGTACTGTGACTGTTAATTTTTTTTCACATTTTTAGTCTTTTGAGCCGATATTTAAAATGCGGTTAAATGTTTTAAAATCGTTTTTTTTTCCAATAGAATTGATCGACAAGGTTTTAGAGGAAGATGACACAGATCACGATGGTTTCCTGAGCTATCCAGAATTTGTCCTCGGGAGAGCCAACGGAAGAACCATTGACCTGTCACCGAAGGTTCAACTACAAGTTTAAAAGTTACCAATTATATTGTACTTTTGTAAAGGAAAAAAAACAATAATTGTACCTATACTGATATACATTCCAAAAATACGAAGGTATTAAAATACTTTCGCTATGAGCGTCGAAATACGTTCTGCTAAATCTGTCTGTGAAAGTACTTTTATACAACAATAAACTATGCCATTATACTAATAACGTCCTATGCTTTGCGCTACTGAATTAATTATTACGTTACTTTCTAATAAGATAGTCCTCTTACATTTGTATACATTTATTTTACTTGTGACGTCCATCGATTAGCACATACCTACTATTAAAAAAAATTGTACACTATTGTACGTACTCATTCAAAATAATAATTCATTGTTATGTTTTATTACATTGTATAATTGCACGGTTTTGTACAAAAAAATACTGCTTTGATTGAATATATGTATTAAATGTTATTTTATACTACTGTTTATACATATAAATATGTTTATTCATTTGTCGTATTATGTCCGTCGCTCATAAAGTTTTGAGTAAGTACTTTGATAATCGTCTTTTAATTAATTTTAATATGGTTCTGACTAATAGCGACGAGCAGAAAAGAGTACCAACTGGTTACACAAAATTGTTATTCAGCCAGTCACAGGTGTATAAGAATTGCTACTGGTCAAATCATCAATCGCAAAAACCGTCATATTAGCTTTTGATTGGTAAAAAATTCCGTCGCACGATACGTACACACACAGGGTGTACCAGAGCTAGCAGCAGAAACTTGACCGGCAGATTCCTGCCTATGTTACGAGTCTAAAATATTTTAGTAACCTAATGACCTAATATCAGTAGATATGGAGATATGGAATATCAAAGTTTGCATTTTTTTTTTAATATTTCTGACTTATTTTTTGAAAAAAAGTTGAAGTATCGTAGCAGTAACTTTTGTCGATTATGAAAAATTCATTCGCTTTCACATTCACAAGTCGGATAAAATGATAAAAAAATTTGAAAAAAAATATTTTTACAAGGTTTTTATAATTTTTTTAAAGTTGTATTGAAGCAAAGGACTTTTACATAATCGATATAAGTTACTGTAATGATGGTTCAACTTTATGAAAAAATAAGTAAGAAATATTGAAAAAAATGCAAACTTTGATATTGCATATCTCCATAACTATTGATATTATGTCATGGTTGCTTGAATATTTTAGACTCGTAACATAGTTAGGAATATACCGGCCAAGTTTCTGCTGCTAGCTCGGGTACACCCTGTGTAAGTATAACTTTAAAATAATAGTTATGTCCCGATTCGTCGAAATTTTGGCTCTGGGACACACTGCATTAATGCGTACATTTATCGTCATCGGGATATAAATTTTGAGCGGGCTATCCTAGAAATGAGTTTTCACAACAAGAAAATCGGGAGAATTCAAAATAACTGGAAGAAGGCTCGTGTTTTGAATGTCGGCTGTACCTACTTAAAAATGTGAATTATTTCCAGACCCTGTCAAAACTTAACTGTGTTTGTATATAAAACTTGCGAAAATAGTAAATAACTAGCTGTAACCCGTAAAACATGACGGAACATTGTTTCACGTCTTTGCTAAGCCCTAGTATACATTTATGGTATATTTTGACGGTCCACGGAGAGACGGCCGTAGCAAAATGTGCGAAGCAGCCGGTTCGGGTTTGGTGGCCCAGTGTTCAAGCCCCATCTCCAGCCGTTTAATTTGTTTTTTTGGCCTTAAGTTCGAACGAAATTACGGACGTTACACGAAGTTACGGAGAGACAGACAGACAGACGGACGGACAGACGGATAGACGACGAAATTATTATGTTTGATTGGTAAACATCTTTTTCAAAACACTTTGGGTTAAAGGTTAAATGGGTTACTAAGGGTTAAATGTTTACGGTTAAGGAGATAAGCGACAGAAAAGTTTGTATTAATTTGTAATATTTCCGATCTATTTTCTGTAAAATGTTAGAGTACCATGCCGGCCATCAGCCGAAGATCCTAGGAGAGCCGAGAGTCGCCAGCCATGTGTTGTCAAGGAGGCACTCGAGATCCAGGAGCACCCGGTGAACATCACCACAGATGATGGTCTCAAACTGAAAACCTCTCGGTACCCGGAGCGGCGCTTCAAAAGCAATCTCGTCGCGGATTCCGCAAAGATAGAGAAGCGACAATAGACGAAACAAAAACATAACACAAGACAACTCGTGAAAATACATGTCTTCGATACGGTATTGCCACGGATTACATAACACAAACACACCCTGTTTTCGACATCGTATTGCCAGCCAGTAATTAGCACAACGATCTACCCAGCTTTCGACACGGTATTGCAAGCCAGCAGCATCATCAGCACATCAGCCCTGATTATAGACCGTGAAACCCTAAGAACATTTTTAAATGTAGGGGAGACCATGTACAAAAGTAAAAAAAATCAATTTTGTGTCCATATCTTTCGTTTGCTTATAGTTATGACAGTCATTGTTACTTCTACAAATAAACACATCTTTCTATTTCCTTCTGTCATATGTATGATTCTAAAAAACTTTAAGGTTTTTGAAAAAAAATCAAATAACACGGAAGACGGCAATTGTTACAGCCATCCCGACCCCTAGGGATGATTGTTATGGTGCAAACACGACGAAACAATGTGCGTCGTACAAATCAATATATCAATATACAGGCGGACCTCAACTTTCGCACATAATTGGTTCCTGAAAATGTGTACGAATGTTAAACGTTCGAAAGTAAAAAGGAAGTAAAAAAAAAAATTGTATGTATTTTAAAATATTTATTTATCAAGTAAATATATGATGTTTAAGAGGCGTTAAAGTGGTTTAAAAGATATGTTTAAGTGGGGTTTGCGGGTGTTTCCCTTAAAAATTTATCAAGAGCTAATTGTTTGCCACTCTTCTTTCTCTTTTCTTCATATAGTATTTTAAAACATGCTATGTCTTTATTTATCGGCCTACATACTCGAGATATGCTTTCTCCATTGGGATTACAATCTTCCATAATATTTAAAAAATTGTCAAGATGCATGAAGGCTTCATTCATATTTTTCATTGTTAAAGTCTTGATGATTTGATCAGCTTCTTCTTCCTCACTTTCATTATATATTTCATTTTCATACGCTTGTTGCTCAATTAAATATTAATTTGTTAGAGGTTCTGAATGAGATTTTATCATCTCATTAACATCTTCATTAGTAACATATAAGTTTAGTTCATTCATTAGGCGGACTATATCAATTGTGATAGTTTCTGGAGTTTCATCACAATTTACAAAATTGTTTCCATAAACCTTTCATGGTTGACTCTTTTATTTTAGCCCACGCTATATGTCTCACGTGTCTCCAATATTGTTTATTGCGTTTCATACATTGTAGTTCTTCCAGAAATCTTTTAATGTAGGCCCACCTTCCCTGTCAGTTGCCTCGATAGCCTGAGTCATTATTGACCTCATATAATTATCGTTTAAACATAGCTATCACCGTTTGGTCCATAGGCTATATAAGGTAGATTTTATTGGGAAGAAGAAACACAACATTGACTTCCGTGTATAAATTCTGTAGAGATTTTGGGTGTCTTGGAGCGTTGCTAAGATTAATAATATTTTAAATGGTAAATTATTATCTTTCCTTCCTGCGCGAGACTAAATCTCTATCCTAGCTAGCTCACAAGCAAAGTGACGGAAGGAAGCAAGATGCAAGTGATACCAGGATTCCACTTGCTTGTAAGCGAGAAAGGGGGATATCTTTACTCCACAGCGTGACAATGTGCGAAATAGCGAATTGTGCGGAAATCGAATGTTCGAAAGTCGAGGTCCGTCTGTATATATATAAAAAGAAACCCGTGTTTCCCTATCCGCCAAGTTTTCTCCACAACCAGCCACAACCACCCACCGGTGTTTATGATGGTGGATAGCCCTTGGTGTCACATCGAAAATATGCGAGTTTGGTGGGGGTGGCTGAGCGTGGGTGTGAGTGGGTGCCGAAAATGTGCTTTCTAGCACATTGTTTTGTTAGGTGACTGCAGAAAATGCTTCAGATTGTTTCAAAATAGGCGCGCCGAGAGTGTCGGTGAGTCTAGAAGGTTCCACCGGTCACAGCCTGACACGAGCGCCGGGCAAGGGTGACACCAGCGGACGTGACTAATGCTACCTACATGCACACGCGCGCCAAGTCGTGCACCTTCGGACAAGCAGGAATCCTTTGTTCAGAAATAATATAAAAAGCGGGCCATCCCCTATGTGGGCATGTCAGTCTGTCCCCATACCTCCGGCGGGTGGCCGGAAGCTATGGCCCTTAGAGTATCTATCATTGTCTTTGTAATCATACCATGTATCTTTTGTACTTATTTTATCGAGATAATAAATCATCAAATATTCTACGCCTTTGGAGCTTTTCCATCGCACGACATCTCCAAACCACCCAAAACATTATAAAGTTAAGATAAAACATGGAAGTCATGGCGTTGTCGGCTTGTAGGCCGATGGAGAATACAGTTTTAAAGGCGTTCCAGTTTGTTGTGATGCAACATACATCGGCATAATCAAGCAGGGAAAGAATTAGGGATTGCGTAATTGTTATTTTACACAGTCGGGAGATGGTTATTAAGTATGCTTAGGAAGTGAATACTATAAAATATTTTTTGCTGACATGTGAAATACGTTCATGCCATAAAAAATCTGCATCAATTAGGCTCGGTTGTTTCAAGTTGGATTAAAGTAAAAGTTCGTTTAAAACGTAGCAAATTTTTGCATTCTCCACCAATTAAACGATCCGCTTCCGTAAAAATCTATGCTTTAAACGATCATTTATTTGAATCCAACTTTAAACAACCGGCCTTAGGCAGCCTAGGTTTTTCACAACTTTAGTGCAGGGTATGCGCTGATTGTCGTATTGACCAATCTCAAGACCAGGCCAGGACACACATGATAATGATTATATCTACATATGCTAAATAGGTCTAACGTGGAGGTACTCACCCAATCAAAGAAAATTATTAATTCATATTTCCAAAATTTGAATTTTTACCATATTCGATCAAAGGAATACAAATCATTCATTTATTTATTGAAAAAATATTATTTTCATCTCGGTCAATCGGTTGTGAAATTCTATTTGAGGAAATTACATTTTTGGGCTATCGTTTATCATTTAGAAATAATATTAACGGAATTATTAAAAGTACTAAACAACATTAAATTAACTAACGCCTAAATTACTAAATATAAACTAATATAAAATGAAAGTAGAAGTTAAACATGCCGAAGATTCAGCAATCCCTTCAACATCTAACGAGTGCACGGACGCTTGCGGACGGAGAAGAAGAAGGCGCAGCAGGAGGAGGAGTTGCGGGAGGAGAAGGCGAAGCAGAAGGAGGAGCTGCGGGAGGAGACGACGGAAAAGGCGAGGACGCCCTTCATTCAAAACCCAACGGTGTAGAGACAAAAGGACTGGCAGATTTAAGAGCAATCGCTGTTGTAAACGGTCGGAAAAAGTATGTTTGACTATACCCAAGAGGAGGCGCACAAAATGTTAGAAACTAGTTTTCATGAAGTCATCATTATTTTTTTCGTTTTCATTTCATTTTGTATTCAATTTATTGTATTTTAAATAAAAAAATTTGAAATTGTATTTGTTCCTACTGTTCAATAAAATGCATATTTTCGTGTTTAATCTTTCATTTTAATATTTCGAAATAGATTTGATGTTTTGTTCTGGAGATATAAGATAGGTACACAAATTTTTAATGATTTTATCATTAAATATCTTTAAGTATAAACAATAATACATTTATTTGCTAGAATATATTTTAATCAGAAAAAACATACGACTCGCATCAATTTTTATGTAGAATTTAATACTGGTAACTATAAAAATAAATTTCAATTTCAAGTTCAAAATAATGACGCGCTTGTTTGGTCTAATGGTAAGAAATTCGCTCGGACACGAAGTTCTCGGGAGTCCTACAAATATCACCACTTTAACGCCTCTTAAACATCATATATTTACTTGATAAATAAATATTTTAAAATACATACAATTTTTTTTTTTTACTTCCTTTTTACTTTCGAACGTTTAACATTCGCACACATTTTCAGGAACCAATTATGTGCGAAAGTTGAGGTCCGCCTGTATATTGATATATTGATTTGCACGACGCACATTGTTTCGTCGTGTTTGCACCATAACAATCATCCCTAGGGGTCGGGATGGCTGTAACAATTGCCGTCTTCCGTGTTATTTGATTTTTTTTCAAAAACCTTAAAGTTTTTTAGAATCATACATATGACAGAAGGAAATAGAAAGATGTGTTTATTTGTAGAAATAACAATGACTGTCATAACTATAAGCAAACGAAGGATATGGACACAAAATTGAAATTTTTTACTTTTATACCTGGTCTCCCCTACATTTAAAAATGTTCTTAGGGTTTCACGGCTCTTTAGAATCTTCTGGTTTAAGTTTTCCGGTTTTATTTATAGTTACCAGTATTAAATTCTACATAAAAATTGATGCGAGTCGTATGTTTTTTCTGATTAAAATATATTCTAGCAAATAAATGTATTATTGTTTATACTTAAAGATATTTAATGATAAAATCATTTAAAAATTTGTGTACCTATCTTATATCTCCAGAACAAAACATCAAATCTATTTCGAAATATTAAAATGAAAGATTAAACACGAAAATATGCATTTTATTGAACAGTAGGAACAAACACAATTTCAAAATTTTTTATTTAAAATACAATAAATTGAATACAAAATGAAATGAAAACGAAAAAAATAATGATGACTTCATGAAAACTAGTTTCTAACATTTTGTGCGCCTCCTCTTGGGTATAGTCAAACATACTTTTTCCGACCGTTTACAACAGCGATTGCTCTTAAATCTGCCAGTCCTTTTGTCTCTACACCGTTGGGTTTTGAATGAAGGGCGTCCTCGCCTTTTCCGTCGTCTCCTCCCGCAGCTCCTCCTTCTGCTTCGCCTTCTCCTTCCGCAACTCCTCCTCCTGCTGCGCCTTCGTCTTCTTCTCCGTCCGCAAGCGTCCGTGCACTCGTTAGATGTTGAAGGGATTGCTGAATCTTCGGCATGTTTAACTTCTACTTTCATTTTATATTAGTTTATATTTAGTAATTTAGGCGTTAGTTAATTTAATGTTGTTTAGTACTTTTAATAATTCCGTTAATATTATTTCTAAATGATAAACGATAGCTCAAAAATGTAATTTCCTCAAATAGAATTTCACAACCGATTGACCGAGATGAAAATAATATTTTTTCAATAAATAAATGAATGATTTGTATTCCTTTGATCGAATATGGTAAAAATTCAAATTTTGGAAATATGAATTAATAATTTTCTTTGATTGGGTGAGTACCTCCACGTTAGACCTATTTAGCATATGTAGATATAATCATCATCATGTGTGTCCTGGCCTGGTCTTGAGATTGGTCAATACGACAATCAGCGCATACCCTGCACTTAAGTTGTGAAAAACCTAGGCTGCCTAAGGCCGGTTGTTTAAAGTTGGATTCAAATAAATGATCGTTTAAAGCATAGATTTTTACGGAAGCGGATCGTTTAATTGGTGGAGAATGCAAAAATTTGCTACGTTTTAAACGAACTTTTACTTTAATCCAACTTGAAACAACCGAGCCTAATTGATGCAGATTTTTTATGGCATGAACGTATTTCACATGTCAGCAAAAAATATTTTATAGTATTCACTTCCTAAGCATACTTAATAACCATCTCCCGACTGTGTAAAATAACAATTACGCAATCCCTAATTCTTTCCCTGCTTGATTATGCCGATGTATGTTGCATCACAACAAACTGGAACGCCTTTAAAACTGTATTCTCCATCGGCCTACAAGCCGACAACGCCATGACTTCCATGTTTTATCTTAACTTTATAATGTTTTGGGTGGTTTGGAGATGTCGTGCGATGGAAAAGCTCCAAAGGCGTAGAATATTTGATGATTTATTATCTCGATAAAACAAGTACAAAAGATACATGGTATGATTACAAAGACAATGATAGATACTCTAAGGGCCATAGCTTCCGGCCACCCGCCGGAGGTATGGGGACAGACTGACATGCCCACATAGGGAATGGCCCGCTTTTTATATTATTTCTGAACAAAGGATTCCTGCTTGTCCGAAGGTGCAAGACTTGGCGCGCGTGTGCATGTAGGTAGCATTAGTCACGTCCGCTGGTGTCACCCTTGCCCGGCGCTCGTGTCAGGCTGTGACCGGTGGTACTGGGGCGCCGACCTCGCCGTCCTCGTGTTGCCGGATGGACCGCTGACGAATCTGCGGCACGTGCTGATGGTCTGTTCGGGCCGTGGCTGTGTAGGTATAGGGTAACCCCTACAATGTCCTTTTCAATCCTCGCTCATCTCAGTACCTGAAGCCTAAATTCAACACTCTATCTTATCATGGTCTTCCACTCCGTTCAGCTGACAGTACTGCAGTGTCTATCCCCACTCATAATAGTGAATTCTTGATTCGAAGTGCAGTTGGCTAGACTGTGGAATCAACTTTGCACAGATATCACGCCATTACAGACCATAATAATCTTCAAAAACAGACTAGAAAAAATTTATTTTCTTAAAACCTAGTTTAACCCTTCCTTGTCCCTATCGCTTTCCAACTCGAATCATTACCATGAGGCTCGTTTTGTCACTGTAGTATTGCACACCAGAAATATGTTTCAATTGTTATCCCAATTATAATAATTTCGTTGTCTGTCCGTCCGTACGTCGTAACTTCGTGTAATATCCGTAACTTCTTTGTAATATTTTTTTTTCTTTTTTTTTAAATAAATCAATACAATAAATCCCTATGAGCCAACATGTAAAAGTACCGAAATTTTTGACGGGTTACAGCTAGTATATACTGTACATTTAAATAATAATAATTGATTATTTATTTAGCGCCATTTTCGTTAAAAAAATTCGTCAATATTACATACAAAAACTATATAATCTTATACCAATATTTAAAATTACGACATAATGGAAATGATTTTTCAAAAAGTTGCGTTTTCAAGTATTTTTTTAAATAATGTTTCTGATACACTTTTCTGTATTATGACGGCAGAAAGTTTCACTCCTCTGTGTCTGTAAAATGCTCGCAAATGCTCTTTCACTAAGCATAGTATTCTGGCGATGTTTGATTTGTACTATTACGCAGGGCCGGTCTTGTCAACTTGGTTAACCTGTATCGTGGTAATCGTTCATTTAAAGCATAGATTTTTGCGTTTTTCGCCAATCAGACAACCCGGTTTCGTAAAAATCTAAGGATAAAGGGGTTACATCACCTAGACATTCTCAAAAAATCGTTTTTATTGCTATAAAAAAATTGGCCAAGTTATAGCAATTTGAAGCTAGCGTGGTAGATGAATTTTCAAACGAATCTAATTACTCCTTTGCGTTTTTGAATTTTGCTCGTATCCTACTTGCCAATAACATTACCTAGCATTTATAATACTTTTTTAAAAATAAAATACGCCGTTTGCTTATTATGAATTTTTGCTTCGATTTTTATAGGAAAAAATGAAAATAATTTTCAAGCTGATCTCATTAGCACAAACAAAATATTTTTTCGATATACTATACCTACATCATTACCCATTACATAATTTTTTAGCAAAAAAAAACTTTTTCGTTTCACTGGCGATATACAATTGTAATTGTCTCCACCATCCGCGCGCATCACGGAGAAAGCACACAACATCACCATATCGAAATTTTAAAAATAATTTGTGGATGAAAAATATTAAAAAATATATGGGTAGGTACCGTAGACATTGTTAATAAAACAAATTTTGTGTGTGCAATAATTATGTCAAAAAATAAATTTGAATTTGAATGTATTTTTTGATGCCTCAAGGGTTACACCACCATAAGGATTGACAACAACCATTACAATTACGTTTCATTTTTATTTCTCTTTTACTTCTTCCACCTGACTTCAATCTGATTTTGTCAATTTTTTTATTTATTACTAAACGATTTCTTTATGTGTTTTGGATTAACAAATATGAAAATCAATTAGTGTATATTATAGATATCTCACAGAGACGAAACTGTATTAATTATGGGAAAGTAGGTATAGAAGTCATTTTTGGGTGTAACAGGACTTATGACCTGTCTTTAGGTAGGCTTAAGTGATCACTTTACACAATTGTAACATTCACCATTTCCACCCACGATAGAATATACCATGCTTATTCATTTTTTGGAAGTTGTATATATGTTCAAATTGCGTGAAGCTTTCATATATGAGTTGTAAGCGCCTTTTCCATGCGGCCTGTACAAAGCCATTTTGATTCCCCTAAATCCCCACAGATGTCGCTAATGAGAAAATCTACAATTGATTTTACGGTTTCAATAATTAATACAGTTTCGTCTCTGTGAGATATCTATAATATACACTAATTGATTAATAATGTCTCTGTGACATAAATCCAGCACTGTTCTGAAAGATTTGAACAAACTCAAAATATTCTGAATATGAAAATCGTTTAATTATAAAAGAAACATTGACAAAATCGGATTGACAGAACATTATTTTGCTCTCCAGCAAAGTTCGAATTAATGACTAACGCCCTTTTGGCTTTCTACCCTCAATACAGTACATACCTACAACTATTATTGAATAATATAATGTTAAAAATCGAGGCATAGTTGTGAGTTTTTATAAACTTCCAATATTATTGTGTCCGCGTAGTAGGTACCTACCTAGGTACATGTTTGGAAAACAATCATTTCCTACGAAGTAATACACCAGTGATCTGATTATATTTTATCATATTTATCGATATTTATCATATTAATAAGATCGCCTTTCACTCACATAGGTACCTACACAGGTAGGTATATCAAAATAAGAAGAAAGCTTTACGCCATAAATCATAGCATATCCGCTTATTCAACAGCTGTTGCTAGAGAAATATTAACTGAATTTGTCACTCAGCGAATGGTCTTCAATCAATAGGAATACTTTTATAAAACACTTAGGTATTTGAAGTTTTTTGTTAAGTGAATAAGGAAACATTTTTATTTCGTTCCATTTATGGTCGCTTCACCTGAAATGAATGACATCCCGGGCGGCAGACCGTTAAGCTAGTAGCTGATTTAGGTACCTAATACGATTACCATTCGATGTCCTCAAAGTGGTAAATCGCGTCATATATTTCCTGAAATGTCGCATTTCATAGCGCATCTGTCATCAGCCGATCTATAGATCCATTAGACAGCTGTTGTGTCCATCCACGTGCAATGGACGGTTTCAAAATGACCACAAGTATTATTAAATACCCCTAAATGGGACCGGTCAATGCTTATAATCCGACCTAATAATCACCTCACATCTCGAACCTAACCCTTCTAATAGGTAAGAGTTTTTGCAATAGGTAGGTACGGTAGGTACTTACCTACACCAACGGAGTCGCCAGTAGCGAATATTATAAATACCCTCCGGCAGACAAATGATTTCTCTTACATTCAATAACCAATTGTACCAATTACACTATTACAATTTTTAGAGCTTTATAGGTATCAGTCACTATCTAAAAATCATTTGAAGGACAACCTCTTCCAACTCAAGCCTTTAGCAGTCCGGAAAACAAGTTGTTAATTCACCCCAAAGCCAAAACAAATCAAAAATCCTTAAAAATCGGTTTATTATATTCTAATGTTATAGGTAAACCGAAAACATATTTAAAATATAACAATAACATAAATATACAGAGTGTAACAGAGCTAATCCGCAAAACTTTTTATGAGCCAAAAGTGTTGAAGCAACAATGTCCTAATATCAATAGTTACGGGAAAGGCTACATCAAAATTTGCATTTTTTTCAATATTTTTGGCTTATCTTCTGTAAAACGTTAGACTATCATGAAAGTTAGGTACTAATGTAAAATGTTGAAATTCATTCACTTTAATACAAAATTATTAAAACTGTCCATAAATCGAAACCAGAAATATTTTACAAAGATTGTGACGTAAATATTGCCATTAATTTCGTATTTGAACTCTTTGAATGAAGAAATTAGCAGATGTGTGAAACAAACTGACAGCTGCCAACTAATTACTTATTTTATTTAATACTCGCAGTTAAGCAAACGGCGATAGGCCTCGCGGGCGGCTGTCTAGGCCGCTGCGCGGCCGATAGTAGGTACCTATACGCTGCGCTGCGCGCTACTGATGGCCGCTACGCGATCAATGCTTTTTGCTTGTTGCTCGACAGTATGGTCGGTTGTGGTGGCCGCTGGTAGTGACTGCTGCGCAGCCATTGGTGTCATATATGCGTAGGTACGCATCCGGACAAAAAATGTTCATTATTTTAAGCGACAAATGGGCAAATGTTCAGTCAGAAACGTATATTATTTTGTTTTTGCAAAAACACGATCGTAAAATCTAAACTACTCGTCCAAACAATGTTGCGTAAAATGCAATTTTTATCTAGATAAAATTTCCCTGACAACAAGTAAATTTATTTTGATAAGAATTTAACATAACCTTTTTAAATAACTCCCGACAGATTAAAATTATATTTAAATATATCTTTTAGTCATATTTTATCAATTTTGTGAATTAACCTTAACATATATATATATATATATGTGTGTGTGTGTGTGTTGTTGCTGACTTTTTTTATAGGCCTTTTTAGGCTCTACAACTTTTTAGAAGCATTCATATATCATGTTCAAGTAGCGTTCGTAAGAAAAACGCATTCGCTTGACCGTTTTTTCGTCGACTTACGTTGCAAAATTGGTCTCCACGAAAAGCCCTTTTATTTTTAACGGGATAATATATAGCCTACTGCCCACTCTGAAGGTTCATTCTAAATATTGGTGAAAGAATTTTTGTAATCGGATGAGTAGTTTCGGAGATTACGAAACTTTACCTCTTTATAATAATAGTGTAGATTCATCAAAAATGTATATTTTAGACAAAATTCCAGATTGCAATGACTGGCTTGCGTAATGATATAAATATCGCTTTTATATCAAATACTAGATAAAATATCAAGGTCTTTTTTAAGAACACCCAGATATTGTGGAGGTCTGACATTACAATCTGTGCGTGTAATTGATATCCCTTTTTAAAAATTTAAACTGCTTTACATGCCATTACTGCGCAATTGTTGGGTTTTTAAAAGTGATATTACACCATCAAAACTACCCTATTATAGAAATTATATTTTTATTCAGTGATTGTTACTCCAACTCTCAAACTTAACGTCAATCATTGCGACACAAATATTGGCATTAATTTAATACATATTTGAACGTTTTGGATAATTAATAATTAAAATTTTCCAAAATGAGGGTCAAATTATTGGGCTTAGTACAATTTTTCTCAATACAATGGACCCTCGATATTCGTCCATGTTGATATTCATCCTGTTTTTTGTCGAAAATTTTGTTTGATATTTGCCAGAAAAGTCGATATTCGTCCCACCTGCTATGTGAGTCAGTTAGAATCGGGTGAGAAAAAAGAAGATATTCTGAAAATGTCATGAAAATGCAGAATTTCGTCGAGAAATGGCACCCTGTAATTAATCAGCATATCAGCTCATTTGATGATGATGTGTTTGGACACTTTCGGAAATTTAAAAAAAGACCGGAACAAACAACATTGGTTAAGATTATTAAAAAATGAGTGCTGGTATGTCATCTGGAAAAATCTGGTGAATCATCAGGACGACAATCACCAGAATTGACATTACCTGATGTAGTAATGGAAGATGACTCCACTCCCAAACATTAGCCTAACTTCTATAAAATAAAAACAAAAATTATTGTTTTCTTTCATCCAAAAATTAAATTTCTGCGTAAAATTTTATTTATGAATTTATATACAGTATTTTACTGCATCAAGATGAGTAAATATGTCATAATGAAAAAGCATTAATTAATAATTAGTTGTTAAAACGTATTTGGGATAATTTCTGATATCGATTTTCAACTGAATTTTTTTTTGTTAAGGAATTAATTTGCATTGAGTAAATTATGATGTATTCAATACATTATAATTTATATATGATATATAATATTGCTCGGAATCTTATTTAACTGTAATAGATAGAGAATTGTTTTTTGGAACAAAATTTGTGGACAGCAAAATTTTCTGGGTACGATAGGCCTTAAAAGAAATTTAAGACGAAGGTGACCTTCAAGAGAGAAGATGGTAAGTGGTGATATGAAGGTAGAAATTATCAGTGGGAACATATGCGTAATACAGTTCGGGCTTAACACTGATTTATCTATGATAGAAGCCTGCAGTTCTCAAAAGAAAGATATCAAAAACTGTGCAAAATGAAACTCAAACATAAACTAAGGCCAACATTATAACATCAAAAGATTTGAATGATAATAATACAACATAAATAATATGCAAACCATTAATTTAATGACAATTAATTATAAAATAATCAATTATACATTTTAAACAAGAGACTTTTTCACAGTACATAAGGATAAACAAATATAAAAAAATAAGATGTACCGGATTATGCTAGTGACAAATTATTGAGATTTAGTATAATTATTATTTTCTACTTACATATAAAAATACAAATTCTGTATCTGTGGCAGTAAGTATAAATTCTAATAAATATTAAAATAGCATCAAGATTACAAACTAAATCATCTTAAAATTAATCTTATTGCGTAGAAAATATTACATTAAAGCGTAAATGTGGCTGAACTTGACGAGGTGGCTTCATGAATGAAGAGATTGTTTACTGGAATGTATTGCTTAGTAATTAATTTAATAACTTCTTGAGCTACACACCCTCCGATGAAGGCCGATACACTGTGAAGTTCCGAGCCTCCGTACCGACACATTTCGTGAACATGGTCATCCTTAGCTAGAGGGGAGCAAGACCACTCTCCCAGTAATTTAGATATATCACTCTTCAGCTCTGATATATCTGTCTCCGGTTCCCAGTCTCCCGGCGCTCTACACTGCTCAGCATGGAACTTTTCGGCTCCTCGCATCAAGACATAGTGAAGCATCATAGGGTCAGGCTCTTCCAAGTGCTTACCAATGTAGGCCGCAACACGGCTGCCTGCCTGGTACTCCTCATTGATACTGGAGCCACGGATAAGGCATAAAGAAGAGGCGTGTTTGCAAATCAATTTTACATCAGACTCACTAATACTCTCCGCTCCCAAATCAACAACAAGTTGTTGAACTCTTCTGTACACACACTCAGCATCCGCAGCGGCTTTAGAACGGTACACATTTTGTAAGGCCACGTAGTGATGAGTAGATGCTGTCATATCAGGCAATGTGCCTCTGAGAGGAAGCGTACCATTACCTTCGGACTCTACAAATCCCCTCAGCGCCGAACACATTATCCAAAATGGAGAACTCTTTTGATTCAAATTAACACAAGCATTGTCGTACAATATGGATCTTACTTCTTTGGGTAAGATTGTTTGGATAACGGCACTATTAACAGCTCTCAAGGCTTCTTCAAAGTTCTCTTCACCTAGTGGTACGCCGTTTTCGTCTTTCCTTATTCCGCTTCTTATAATATCTTTAATTTGCTCCTTTTCCCGACGGCTCAAAGGCCATCTTCCTTCGTGAGATTTCCGCCAGACTTGTAATGACTTAAAGAGAACTACTAGCCATGGAATATGAGCATGCTCCTTGAAATCCATAGTTTCCAAGACAAAAGATTCCATATACTTCTCTAACGATGGAAACGGGATATCCAATCGAAGATCTGGTGGCTGATTATCAGGATGGGCTTCTACGATTGTATGTTCTTTTATTTGAATTCGCAAAGAACCCAAAAATCCAACAGATCGGCATAATATTAAAGGAATATTAGATTCCCACAAATTTTGGGAAAGTTGAATCAACGTTTTTTCAGATAACGAAGTAGCAATTACAACAGAGAATGTTTTGAAAAAGTCAGGATGCTCTTTCAATAGTTGGTCAGGTGAATCGGGAACCGCGTATCCCTGCACCGCGGGATTCAATTCTATCAACAACCGGACAGCCTCGGTGGCCCGACTTTGACCAATACTGGAACACTCCAAAAAGAAATTACTTCCGACGTCTTCATCTTTTACATTATTATCATCCACAATCGTAAATGATCCAATTCCAGGAAGTACAAGAGATTTTAGTGCTTCTGTACCTAACGCCGTAGCGTTTATCAAGCAAACATGTCCATTCTCCAGTGACAATTGCCCATGATCGCCCCATAACCGTAGCTGGCGATCGTACTGTCGGTGTTTTTCCGTTTGCTCTGGCGATTTAGGAGATGGAGAAGCCATAATAAATAAATATCGTAGTAATTATAATACTTCAAATGATATTGTTTAAATTCGAGAAATAACTTATAGAAACACGAAAAACCGCCGACAAATATTTAACTTAATTTAACCTCAAATTTATTTTACTTTGACATGACAGTTTTGTATGTTTCCACTAGGGACACAGAAAAAGTATCGATACTTTTTAATCGATACCGTTACTTTTGTACTCAATACTTAACAATAAATACTTTTACTGTGAGTACTTTATGGTAGGAATCAAGTACTTTTCTCAACTTTCAAATAAATTACGGCCGGCGCCACATTATGCAGATCTTTCGCGGTGGAATGCCGCTACATTTCTTTCCGTATAATATCAACACCTGGTGTTGATAATATACGCTTACAAAACATACTGCGTGGACGATCGGTCAATCCATTTGTTTTGCCGATTTGATGAGACGGGAGATCCGCGCAATGTAGTACCGGCCTAAGTCACCGAAAAGAATAAGTACTAAGCAATGCAACAAATAAAACAAAGGTTTGGACAAGTGGAAGATAATCACTTGGTAGCCATGTCTTGCTTACTTGACTTCAGATTTTAAATAATACATTTTCAATACGTTGGAGATTGTTTTAGGATCTCTATGATAAGGCGATTGATAGCAGCAAACCCAAACATTGTAAACAATAGCGAGACAGGCAGTGATTCATTACAATCACAAAAATCATTATGATTACCTACAAAAAAAAAATCATAAAAAATTGTAAAATTATCGATACTGTGGGGCTTACAAAAAATCTTCAAAGAAAATTTCCAACTGTGGAGCTTACAATAAAATTTCATAGAAAATTCTAAAAATATTCCAATTCGTTTTTTCTTAATCAAGTTATTAAGCAGTGTACGACGTGAGACAAAACATACAATGCAAACTAACACACATAAATCTATCAAAATATAAATACTGAGAGTTGCAAAGTGGCGTTTATTTATCAATCAAAGAAAAATATCATAACTTTCAGCAGAAAAAACACAAATAATAATAAACCTCTTATTCAATCTCTCATGCCTACAAATTGTGACATCCAGTTTACTCAATAACACGTAATAAAAATAGGGTTAGGGCCGGTTGTATCAACTTGGTTTATGGTAATCTTTCGTTCAAAGCATATATTTTTGCGTTTTCCACTTATCAAACAACCCGTTTTCGTAAATAAATGTGCTTTAAAGACTATTCCTTTAATTCAAGTTGACGTAATCGGTCCTCAGTGTGCGTAATAGTATATTCCAAATACAAGAGATACATTTAAAAATATTTTAAATGTTAATATTCTTACAATATTGTCGGATGGTAGAACTGACACCGTGTACATCTGATAGATATACAAGTAAATGTATAAAATTCATACAATTTTTGAAAGATAACTTCAAAATCAAAGTAGTCCAATTTTTCCTGTAATCCTTAATTCTTGTTTCGGGCGTGGATACAATTCTTACCCTCTACTCTTACCCTCTTTAACAATTCTTATTTTAATCTTTAACAATTAAATTGCTGATTCAGAAATACCTGAGAAAAAATGGAATATTAAATTAATAGTAAAATACTTACTTGCCATCACGCCAGTAGGCAGAGAGGATAGAGTGCCACACTCTTCTGTCCTGACATACAACTCTCGCCTCATTCACATTCATACATCTTCGCGTGCAAGCTTGACGGTTATTGAGGCTTCTAACGGTACCATCTTCCAGTATCTGGTTAATCTGGTCATGCCAAGTCTTCCGTGGTCGCCCTCTCTTTCTGGCTTGTCAACACTTGCGTTATATATTTTTCTTACCATTATTTTCTCGTTCATTCGCTCAACATGCCCAAACCACTAGAGCGACAAAAATAAATACTTAATTATGGAAAAATCGTTATAACTGTATGGCAGCACCAACCTGAAACGGTGGCAATATGACTATGAACCTAATCAAACGGTATAATTGAGGCTTTGAGACGTTCCTTTTTAAGAAACGTGTGCACTTTTAAATTTTATTTCTTAATAATAATTTTTCTTCTGATGAGTATCATATTCAATTATTTTTGGAATGGTTACAAACAAAAACTCTCTTAAAAAACGATCAAAACTTTCGTGAACTCTCATAAAATCATAATCTGGCGACTGACAAGATTCAATTTGTCCTTTTTCCAAAAAAGTTAGACGGAATAAACTCATGAGTAAAGTATCGATACTTTTCATTCGATACTCGGTACCGTGTCCCTAGTTTCCACTACAATCATAGCATAGATAAATAATATACGTAGTCAACTAGAGTTTTGTATGTACCTACGTAGAAATTAAAATATTGTATTGTATCTTATCTATGGCTTACATTTTTCTCAACATGAGGTAACATTTGAACAGCTGAAACCATAGATAAGATAATATATGCTGAAACGTCAAAAGCATGAATTTACAAACATTATTTCAAGACTTTAATCCCAGGTAAAATTATGTGAATCTATTTTTATTGAACTGTTTTTTGTATTAAAATAGAATATTTTTTACTGCTTAATAATATACATCAATGATTATGCGTATCAATCACCAGCCTCGATTGTCATAATTTTTTCATGACCTGGAAATAAACAATGTTATGGTATGATTTATCAGTTTATTGTATTATTTCAGTAAATTCGTTGTCCACACTTGTCTCTTAATATTCACTGCCCTTTTGGCCTTAAGATTGGACAATGTTATAACTTGGTCTTATTGGGCAGTATTTGCCCCAATATGGGCTTGGAAACTGCTGGTTATATTAGGAGCGACGGTGGGGACTTACGTCTGGTGGAGATGCCCCCATTTCAGGTAATATTACAATAAATTTCATTACTACACAAATTTTATTTTGCATTAGTGTTTTTTCAATAAAATTATTGAAAAAACACTAATGTTAACATACTAACATGTGTGTATACGAACGACGCTTATTTCTGAAACTTAACTGGAATGTCGAATGTGTTTTTGAGGACCCCTGTAACATTTTAAAGGTTCACCTGGTGAGATTGTCATCAAATGAACCGGTCACTAAAAATATTCTCAGGTTTTCACAGCTGTTCAGAATCTTCTGTGTATACTTTTCTGAGATATTCTGCTGTGTAAATGTGACCTCTCTGGCTGACGTTTCGGATCCCATTGCAGGGTCCATCATCAGAGCTGATGTGATGAGTGTGTGTTGAAGTATAGGTTAAGTATTGCCTTGTAATACCATGCCGAAGTCAGGATGCGTCCAAGTTTGTGTTAGGGTAAGTACTGGATTGCAGTACCTTGTCGAAAGCAGGGTGTGTGTGTCTTGATGTAGTGTGTTTTGCTTCCGTGTTGGAGACAGCTGTTGTCAAGAATTTCTGTATCGTTATGTCACTGTTTTATCTACTGTCGGATGTCGGACTGTGCGGAGTCGTCGATTTAATTGATCCTGCAGCGCCAGGTACCACGAGGTTTTTAACTTAAGACCGTCATCCCTCTTAATATGTACCGGGTGCTTATATATTTCGATTGCCTCTTTGACCAGGTGTGTGTGGTGACTCTTGGGCTTTCCTAAGATTTTCGGCTCAAATGAAAAATGGTGGCCCGTATCTAGAAAGTGCTCAGCCAATGCCGATTTTTCTGGATGAGCGAGTTTGCTTGCTCTTTTAAGCGCGTCAACCCTCTTTGAAATCGTGCGAGCTGTTTGTCCTTCATACACTTTGTCACAATCTTGACAGTCGAGCCTGTAAACACCGTCGGTCTCAAGGGGATCCTGATCCTTCGCTGGTCTTAAGAGGTCCTTAACCTTGTTGTTTGTGCCGAACACTGTCTTAATCTTCCGTTTCTTGAGGGCTTTGGTAATGCTGTCTGTTACATTATGGATAATGTAACATAATTGTCACCATTATAATTATGATAATAGTGATAGAATGATAATGTTTTCAATCTGTCGGGCTCTCTTACGGGGTAGAATGTTTATAATCCCACTAGTGTTAGGTTGCCAATTTGGAATTCTACATATATGACTATGTTGTAGTGTTAGGAGAGCTCTAAAATGCAATAACGTTGATAGGCAAAGTGAGCGGTTTGGCCCGCTTAAGCATATACTTTGGCACATGCAGCCAGCGCACTGTGTGTTTATGGCTGGTGGTAGGCTACCGCATTGGCGATGCATTCAGCTACATTTTGTGGCACATGACTGTTGTGAGCGGAGGTATAGTGAGTGGGTAGGAGTGAGAAGTATGCCTCATCCTAATCTCTGATTTCGTTGACCAAGTTTGATAAATTCTTAAATTTGATGTATTTGTAAAAATCCTGAGAAATTGTTATTTATTATTTTTTGTTTAATTTGAAATCTTTAAAAATGTTGTAATTTAATTCTGTGCGAGATTGTAATCACACCATTTAAATGTAATATTTTTACAGACTGGAAGGGGAGGCGTATGTGCATTATAAAGCAATGCTGATCAGCCTTGCTCTGCATCTAATACTATTGATGTTTGAATTGTTGGTGTGCGACAAGCTTAATTCTGGAAGGCATTTATGGATCCTTGTTTTTATTCCGTTAATATTTATTAGTATTGTGTCAATAGCAGTTTGCATTTGGGCACTGAAGCATGACCGAAGCTTTGAGGTACAATAATTTTTTTATTTACTTTTACATTAATAGAGTTGATTACAGTTTATGTTTGTTTTTTCATTGATCAAAAGTTTTTTTTTTAGTTGGAACTGTTCTGTGCTGTCAACATCTTACAATTTATTTTCCTAGCACTTAAATTAGATGGCTTTATTTCATGGACGTGGGAAGTCGTATTTGTTCCTTTTTGGATACTGATGTGCTTAAGCTTAGTCGGTAAGTATTTTTATTAACATTATCAAATACTATGTATTAATGTTTTATTAAAATAATGTCAAATTATTAATACAAATTAGTTATAAATAGTGCCAAAAGCCTAGGAGTATTGCATATCAGGCAATCTGTATGACCATAAATATTACAAATATGTAATCATTTATCCTAGAACCCTTCATCTTGAATGGGTTTATAACTAAAATGAATACTGCATTGATTATACAATTACCTACAGAAAAATAGGTGAATAAAAATACATCCAGAACAAGATTTATTTATGTTCTCTAGTGGTGCTGAAATTTGACCTATAATTATTTTTTTTAAATAATTCAATATAACGCACCTACCTGCTCATTCACATTCGTCAAAACTAAATGCTAAATTTAAACATGCACAAATAATAACTTACAGTCACCAACCAGCGTTTACATACGGTTGTACAATTTTGCCAGTTTTATTTTATTTTTTACATATGTATTCTCAGTTTTGTGGTATTGGTTTATTATGTAGTCAAATCAAAAATTATTATAACTTTTTTTAAAAATAATTTTTGGAATTATAATTAAAGAATTACAATTTTAATTATGAGATCACAGATGTTAGAGAGTTTACTGCATATCTTATTATTTTATTAAATTCTGGTTACTTTTTATTATTTACTATTTTGCTTATACTGTGAAAATACAAGTATTTTGTATACATTTCAGGTGTTTTGTATAGTATAATCTTCGCCGGTATCCTTCTGAGAACTCCGGAAGTAAATATCCAACAGCGTAGAACGAGTTTCAATACTGCTCTTGCTTACACCTTCACTGTCGTGCCTATACTTATATTTCAGGTTCGTTCATTTCATTTATACAATCATGATTACCTAATTTATTTTGTTATTGTACTTCAATTTTTTTAATAATTATAATATTGTTTATATTCTCTTATAGGTGCTCCTAGCTAATAAATTAGATGATGGGCTGTCTTTGTCTTACATTATTGTCGTTAGCCCATTGTTCGTTAGCTACGCCACTCTCATATTAATGTCGTTTGGTGCTAAAGGTGGAAACAGATGTAAGTAAACACTTTGTTTGAGCTTTGCATAAATCAATATTTTCTGGAAAACTGCAATCAATATAATATCAAGCTACCCAATAAAACCTTAAAACACATGTTATAACGAATATTGAATTTCAACATTGATTAATTTTTTTCTAAATTAATTATAGATCTATAAATATCAAATTTCTAACTAAGCGAATTGACCGTTCAACTGATGTCGTTTGACTGAAGTCAACCTATTAAATCAATGATGTATGGCCTTTCACTTTAACAATTTATTAATCCAAAATTATTTTATTGTAGGGTGGTTTGGAATGCGCAAGGATTTCTGTCAATTTTTATTATCAGTATTTCCTCTGTTGCAAGAGTATGCAAATATTGCCTATAACAATGACAACAACCAACAAAATGGTGGTGGTCACAGGGCTGCAACTGGAAACCCCGTCACAGCGGATGGTCAGCAAAATGTCAACTCGGTGGAGCAGTTCAGAGAAAACCGAAATACAAGATCAAAAGAAAAGTTATGTAAAAAGTCATCGAAACATCAAAAGAAAAATGAACTCTTGAAACCTGTTGTGCCAATAATAAGCATAGATATACCAGATTGAACTGATACTATAAAATATTGAAAACTTGCACTAGTTACAACCTTAAATAAAAGTTGTTATTTAAGGTTAAGCATTTGATTTGCTTTTCTTTAATATTTACATTAAAGTTGTGTTGGATACTGATTACAATGTTCTCATAATGGGTCTTCAGATTTTCCGCTTAAATGTAAATTCTATTTAACTAAGCAAAGCTGTGTCTGTAGGTTATTTCATTGTCAACAAATTAGTACTTTAGGTACCTTGTCAATGATAATTTCAAGGGACCCAAAGAAATGAGTTAGAGGATGGAAAAATCTTAATATTGTCACTAAAATACATATTTTTACTTGGAAAAAAATCATTTCACAGCAATAAAAATAGTACAGTAATTGTTTCATGTTTTTAAAATGCAATAATTTCTTCTATTGAAGTCAATTTATATGCTGAATCGTTGTATAGAATTAAATAATTATCAATTTGTAAAAAAAAATCATCAATGTTGTTATCTGTATTAAAGTCAAAAAATTATCTGAAACATTAGTGAGCATATTACAACTGATGACAATTTACGATTTACAAATGTGTTGTGGAAGTCTTATTAGTGAAGCATTTTGTGTCCAAAGGATAATATTTCTAAACTTTCAGATAATAAATCAAATTTTTACTTAAGTGTCTGTTTGTTGAAGAGAGAGATCTTCAATAACCCAATTTTAAATATAATCATCAAAAATAAATGTTATCATGCATACGCCACAAGTATGGTATAGTAAAATTTTGAATTATTGCAGTTTTAATGTCAACTATAATAGTTTTGATTATGTGGTGTGTAAATTATATGTATGTTTAAGAATCTTTTTGTGATACTTTGAATCTTCAATTTGATAAAAGAAATTAGGTTAAATTTAATACTAAATATTTTATTTTTGATCATTTGAAATTGACTTAAATATTTGTTAAACAAAATGTAACAACGCATTTTGTCGCACTTTGTGAGAATAATAGACAGTAGAGAATAAATGATTGTAATAAAATGCATTTAAAAAAATAACAAGAATGGTTGGAATGTCCGACAGTTTTAAACTTTACAAAAATCCATGACATAGAGGAATACATGTTTATTCAATGGTGCTTAGTTTCTTAATGCATAGTACATTTTGTGTGTTTATTCTGCTTTCTTAATTGTCTTAATTAAATAACAATTTAATGTGTTGCAGCGCATGCATGAACTTAGTAGTTAAATTACATATTACATCAATATTCTGTGCAGTTAGTAGAAACCAGTTTATATGTGTTTATCCATATAAGTGGTAGAATTGTAATTTAATTACATATTTAAAAACATTGATCAAAGACAAATACATGTTGACACTTTTAAAATCTGGGACAGAATCTTGATGTACGACACAGAAAACTAGGTCAAGTCTTGAAGCTAATTCCAACATTGATGGTAAGCCAAGGCACATCCTAATTCAGATGCTTGGGCAAATATTGTTATGAAGTGTAATAGTTTTTCTCTGAATTTTGTAAACTAATTACGTGTCATAAAAAAACTGCAATAACTGTAACCTGATCAAGAGTCAAACAAATTGTGTTTGGTATTTTTCCTCCAACCAATTTACTATATCGTCGTCATATAAGAGAAATTGACCAACTAACAAAGTGTAAAAGGTCGCATGTTTACACTTTTGATATTGATTTAAAAAATAAGTCATATATTCACACTTGCGATTATTTTTGTGTGTGTAGAAATGTTGCTTATATATAATATGTAATTAAATTCTCATACCGTAACTTTTAAAAATTCCCAAAACTATTGGTCAGTTTTACCAAGCATGAATCGATGAAAAAATGCAGATAGTCATTTTTGATTCTCAGAATGAGGTAGGAAAAATGAAAGACGGGTATCAAATTTTCTTTTATAAAATATTTATTTATTAACTAACTAACTAACCATCACACCGATTTCTGCAGGGGTAGGCAGAGAAGATAAAACTTAGATTTATTAATATTTTGAATTATTATTGGGAAGAAAACTTTTTTTTTTGGAAAATTAACTAGGTAGGTGCATAACAAAAAAAGTAATTGCATTGGAAGTACAAAATGTATATAAATATTATTCTCTTACACATAGAATCAACTTCCATGTAAAAATTTCCTGAGTTATATGCATACATAATGACGCATTTACTGATTGTGGTTTTTGTCCAGAGCAGATATCTGAATACAATGATATCTCGTTGACATACATTTTTATCCAAGCCTGCAAGGCTGAACCTGTTTCACAACTACCGTATTGTCTATTAACTTCTGTCCATACGTAGCGACGAGCAGGGTTTGAGGAGCAGCCTCGTAAATAGTCAAATTGTGTGTGCATAATTTACGACTGTAAGAATTTGTAAGACACTTACGTTAGTCAAATGTTACACTTTTGAACGTAGCGACATTAGCAGCATGTATTTTATTTAGGGCCTTTACAGAATTGGCTCCATGATGTCATATTAAGTTTTTACTATAGTTGCTCTAAGAATCAGCTTTGCCTTTCACCAATGCATTTTTGCACATCAGACATTTTTTTTTTTTATGAAAATGAGATGTGTTAAAATTATTTCAGAATATTCGGATGTAGGTGATTTTTGAAACAAAGTACATGTCATTATCACTGTTACATTTTTCTACATAAAGGTTGTACATTTTAGAAATTGATAGTGACTCTTGTAAATCAGTACCACTATATACGCCAAAACGCCAGATTCAGCGTCTTTAAATTCAAAAGCCTTGTGTACTGGACCATGGCTTATACAGCATGTTTTAATAAAAACTTTTACAAACACGTTTTAATTCTGTGTCTGTCTTTAGTAAAAGTAATATCTGCTAGAGGTCTTTGCGCACAGAGTTTTTAGACTGCACATGTTTAAGTATGAAACCTTTTTCTGTTGGAATTCAAGACTTACATAAATTTAATACATATTTCTTCACTTTTTTCCCTAGTAAAATGCTCAGTACATTTAAACATATTATACATCTACTGCACTCTATGTATTTAAGCTTCTTAGCTATATTCACTCCCTTCCCGGTTTCATATGGTAGGAAGCCATTTTATTTTCTATTGAAACATTACGTTTTCATGTTTCTAATGATGATTTCGTCCACTGTTTTTTGTGTTTCCACTGGTGAAATATATTCTAGCTGAATAAACTCTCCAGTCACAGGCAGAAAACTAAATTGTCTGAAAATTTGAATTGTCTCCATTAAGCTTGTCAACAGATTCTGGCATCAAGGTGGTGATTTCTGGACTGTTCTCTGATTCAAAATGCACACAGTTGTCATTATATGGGAATATTGTAGGTTGATGATCTTGTCAAGTAGATCGAACGCCATCCAGGATACTCAAAGGAGTACTGTTGATATCTGCAATGTAATAATTAAATATTTAGCACATGGTTTTATTGTATTATACATCAGAACGGTGTCACCAGTGTGGCAGATATGATTTGATATAATGTGCATGTACTCGCGAAGGAATCAGTGTGATTGTGCACCTCTGCCAAAATGCACAATCAGTCTGATGCCTGTAGAGTGAATGCTGAAGGCGTGTGAATGAATGTGTGTCGAGTAGAAGGTGTGTCGTAAAGGTATATGACAAGCTGAGCAGGATGCGATACAGGATGAATAGAAATAAGTGCTTACAATTAACTCGTTGGTTTATTGAAGTCACAAAACTTTACATGTTGGTGAATGCGTTTTGCAACAATATACGGAGCACGAGTTTGAGACGGTGAGAGAATGAATTAGTACTTTGCCGGTGCCTCGGACTTCTCGTCGGGCGATATTCCTCGAGCGCGATTGGTTCGTTTGGGAGTAGGGTCCAAGCAGGTCTGGCTCCACCACAGGGCTCCCCCTCAGTGAGGAACGTGACGCAGATGTTTTGGTGATAGCGGCCGGACTGGACAAGGCTGGAGGAACAGGTTGGCTGACTGGCTGCTGTGTGGCTGGTGATGGTGGATCCAGGCGGAGAAGCGTAAGTAAGCGCTTGTGTTCCCGTGGGTACCCCTTGTGTGTTGGTGCTGAGCGCGCAGTGATTCGCGCTGGTGGTTGGCGCAGGTGATGGGCACACAGTGAGTCGGCGCAGGTTGCTTGTGCACGGTGAGTTGGCACGGGTTGCTGCAGACGCACAGTGAGTCGGCGTCGCTGGTTGGAACGCCAGTGAGTCGGCGTTGTTGGCGTACGGTGAGTCGGCGCAGGTTGCTGTGCATGGAGAGTCGGCACTGGTTGCTGTGCACGGTGAGTCGGCGTTGTTGTTGCAGATACCAGTGAGTCGGCATTGCAGACTCCTTGGCAACTGGTGACTCCGACATGATATTTTTTATATACAGGGTTCACTCAGCTACATAACTGCTAAACTGGTGACCCCCGACGTGTGTAGATTTGCCGGTTTTATCGCTGTGCTCTCCGCCACGGAACCACGGCGGCATCCCACATGCACAATTCGCGAAATCCACATGAAGGTACATACCATCCGCCAAAACGTGCGTACCATTGTCATATAATCGGGTGACATCACACGTAGGTAAATTCACCAAATGTCGGGTAGCAAGCCTATTGTACATTCCATCGCTACACTTGTGCATTCCAACACCCGCACAAACAAAGCAACAAGCTCGATGTGATACAGGATCGAAAAAAAACTTCGGGTAGGTGAGAGAATGAATTGGTACTTTTCCGGCGCCTCGGGCTTCTCGTCGGGCGATATCCCTCAAGCGCAATTGATCCGTTTGGGGGACTAGAGTCCAAGCAGGTCTGGCTCCACCACAAATACTTAAAATCTTTATCAATTGCTAAATCTACAAATTATAAACAAAAAAAATGCAACCTTTAAAGATAAATTATGTTTTAAATATTAGATCATTTATAAATATAACAGATTTAAACTCACCCTTTTTTCGATTTTGACACATTTCTACCAATAATTTACCCCTGAAGCTCATTTTATTTCGAATTTCATCACATTATTTATGCAAGCAAAAATGCCTAACCGACACTTGGTCACTATTTCATGGACAACCTTGCAAGCAGAAATGACTGTCCAATAGTCAATTTTGTTTGGCAAGAAAATGAACATCAATGCAGATACATAGTAATTTTTAACAAGCCAATATTTTATACTTCCAAGTTGCAAATCACTTTGTTATTTTTTCCAGGCCACCATTATGTTAGTCAGATGTCAAATAGTCATTAATCACGTTTTCGCAAAAACTGCACTAGGTCTCTTTCTCTTGTATGATGATATAACAATATACTGACTGGTAAAATATGTGTTGGAATGATAACATGTTCTGTATCAAAAATTCATTTCCTTACACAAATTAATTATTTTAAATTTGTTCATTCTAAGCACTAAAAATGTTCTTAGGTTTTCGTGAGTGTTCTGGTTTGTGTTTTCTGGGGTAATATGCTGTGTTTTTATGACCTTTCTGGCCGATATTTCGGATCCCTGCTTTCGACATGATGATGGACCTTGCAACGGGAAACACCAAACAGAAAGGTCATAAAAATATGGCATATAACCCCAGAAAACACAAACTGGAAGATTGTAAAGCACTGTTTATCTTCTGTTGGATTATCTCCATCTATTATTCTATTCTTATTGAATGAGAATTGATTTCAATTCAGATTTTGACGTATTTATTTGATTATAAACTGCTGGACTAACAGGGTTCCGTTTTTATTCTTTAAATTATTGTAATTTTCTTAGGAATTTTAAATATCAATAGAATCTTATTTAGATTATGAGTACATATTTTAAGGTCTAAGTATAATTTTAATTTAAGATTTTAATATTTTTTATACTACGATGCTTTTTTAGAAGATTTAAGAAGATTGATTTTAATTTCACTTGTTAGCTATGAAAACTAATCATTTATACTTTAATACAGGTTATATATAACTGGTTCATGAGATTTGTGGGTTTACGTTTTGGGTTGAAAATGTTTAATATATGGATTTCAAACCTTGCAATGTGAGATTGAAATAATGTATGTTTATTAAAATTTTAATATAAATTTAAACATAATCGTAATTAAAATTATAAATATACACAAACAAATTTCAATCCAATTGTGCAATCATCTATTTGTAAAAATGATGATAAATTACAAAATTGAGTGCATTTTTACTCTCTAGAAAAGATTTAGGTCTTATGTGCAATCAAATTCTATTATATTTTTCCGTAATATCTTTGGTAGAAATCTCTGCCTTAGAGCTTCGGAACTGGAGAGAGCTGGCACTAGACCGAGATGAGTGGAGGAAGATGGAAGATTATTGAGGAGGCCAAGACCCACCAAGGATTGTAGTGCCGAGAGTGATGATGATGATGATGGTCTTTGGTAGAAACCAAAAAAATTATTTAAATGAATTTAATCCTGAATAAAACCTGTCTCTGAAAGGTCTTTTGGAATGAGATTTTTCATGTGCAGCTTGAACATTTTCAATTGAGAATTTGAGACCATTTCTCAAGTATGGGTGGCTGTGGCTGAAGCATTTAACATTATCAAACTTAATATACAGTTGGTGTTTTTCTAGCTTGAAAAACATTTATGTAGTTGTATTAATCCATAAAATATGTATGTACTTACAAATTCTAAGTATCAATGTACTTCCAAGTAAAAACTTTTGAAGGTGGTGCAAGTATTGTCTTCCCAGTTCTATGGGTTGGTTGTTCTTTGGCCTCCTAAGAAAATGGGCAAACAATAAATTATGTTCATATTCTATCCTTGAAATCTTTACAGTGTGGATGTTATTAGCAATATAGCCAATACAAGACATAGACTTCACTCACAATTAGGTCTGTTTAAATCTTGAAACCTTTGAATAGAAGTCACATACATTTGATATTTCAAATTTTCAACAAATACAATAGTTTCTTAGCTATGTACATATTTATTATTACTATTACATCTCACACAGCTTTATTTAATTTTTTGAAATTGTGTGAAGTTAAATAAAGAAATTTGCAAATATTTATTCAGTAACATATTGAACAAACTATTAGGTCTAAATTATGAAACCTATCAATTAACCTTTTAAATGGCAGTGGTTTTAAAAAAATTCTTACGACACTGGTTAATAGTAGGTTTTAGTACAATACTATAAGGTTAAATCATTTATAAAATGCTAGGAATTATCGTCCACAAACAGCAGATTAAATTTAAATACATGTATGACATTGATAATCATGTTAAATCTTGTCTCTGCAAGGTCGAAAAGCGCATATAATCACACACATGGTTTGGTGCGTAAACACACTCATAGCGTTTACAGGGCTAAATTATAATTATATAAACCTATACCTATGAAATTGCCTTTTCATAATACTGACTAATTTGAATCTAGATATCTTGTATTCAACTTGGAATTCCAAATTCAGTTAATGTCATATTAAAGCGACTTTTTTTTTTCAAAATTATTTATTAATTTGCGTCAAATTAGGATAATAGAGAAACACACAAAGTGGGTACCATATTAAATTACTGAAAAACAGCAAACTCGCATCGAGGCTTGCTTTAATTTATTGAGTCAGTACATAAATGAGGGAATTTTACGATCTGGCGAATTCAATGATCGGCCTTCGACATGGATATTCCTAAATCTAGTTAAATTGAACTTTTTTTGAGAGTTTATATAAAATATTTTTTGAGATACCTTGGACTGAAATAAGTGCTTCATTTTTTTTTTGAACTGGATTCATGTTTATTTCAATGGTAAATAATATTTTTTCCGTAATAGTGATGTGAATTAATTATAAATCAAAATAATGTCATTAATGTATCTATTCCAACAACAGACAACATTTCTTGAATATGGATTAAAACTTTGAAATATGTATATAATATGGTCTCAGTTCTTAAACTTAGTAAAGTTCAATGTATTTTAGACATATTAAACACCTGTGTATATTACAATGATAAAAAATGCTGCCATATTTCACAACCAAAGTTTATTATATTTTATTTTCAAAATAAAAATAGAGATATGAACATGAAAATATGTCACATTTGTATTATTAATATGTATTCTCAAACTAAAACAAAGTATTTTTGCTTTGAAAATAAAGCTAGGCTCTGTGACTATCGGATTAGGACTGATCCCTCAGTCTTAGTGCCAAAGGATGGCTTTTTTAAATACACAGGATAAATCAATGATACCCAATATTTTGGGCCCACTGTTCAAATTATAATTTAGAGTAGCTTGTTGGTCTTGTGGTTAGGACTCTCGCCTCGTGATCCAAAGGTCGCAGGTTCGAATATCACTCAAGCAAGTTAGTCCTATTTCCATAGCACGAGCGTTTAGCTTAATTTTAAAATAGAAAGAATATTGATGTGACATGTATACCGTGTTCATATCTCTATTTAAAAAAAAATATTTTCGCTGCACACTGATGAATACTTGCATACCTATCACATTTTTCTAACTCATTAGTCAGCGTAATTTACCTACACTTATATGTAATAGTGTTTTTTGTAATACCAAAATTAATATATCATATAGAAACGTAGGAAAATTACATATCTACAAATGATGCTTTTTATCAATTTATTTTAAAGTAAAAAACGTAATTTAAGTAGTCTACTTGGTATATGCTTGAGTGTTACTGTATGCAACAAATTTTGTGGCACATTTTCCAATCGCCCAAATGGCACATCTGTTGGGATCCATGGGTTAGATTAATTAGTATTTTTTTACATCTCAGTGTCTTAACATTAACATTGATTTGGTATTTTCTAATCTCAATTTATTTATTACAATATTATTATTACATTTTTAATTGTAATTCTATCTAAAAAAACCTATACCAAAATACAAATTCAGACAGGTTTTAAATTTCATTATTCAATTTTATTCGGGCTCACATAGATTGTTGGGTATGTGTAAAAATATTGTCCAGTAAATTAGCTTCGTCTAAGGCGATGATTGGTCATTTTTCCTAACATAACCTGCCACCAATCTGCAGATTATTTTCATGGAAAGTTCTGTGATTGCTCAATATCATTCGTAATTTTTTCATACGTGTGACTATCATGGAAACATTGTATGAAAGATTTTGTTATTTGTCTCCCCCTCCATTCAAGCCATTGCGACTAATTAATAACTGAATTGTCACATTATGTTGAACACATTGTGTTAACATTTTGCATCCCCTAGTTAAAGACTAATATGTCAAAATACCTGGATTTTGAGCTAATGATTTAGAAAATCTGGAAAACATTACAACTCAAAATGAACCACTCAGAATTTGAGAATTACTAATATAGTCTGAAAATATTGGTAATACAGTATATCATTTTTCATTGTTAGTGTATTTTCAAATAGTTATACATTGACAAAAGAAAAGAAACCGAAATTCAATATAGCAAAGGCTTTATTATAATTTCTTGTTATTGTTATGTATTGACTTTACTAGGGGTAATACTAATAAATTTAAATGAATATATAGTCCATTGTTCAAATATTTATCTTTATGAATACATATTCAAAGAAAAAAATGTAAAGGTATAATTTATTCACAAAGAAACCCTGACAACTAGGTCCAAATTTCACAGATTTAAAAAATTCTGTATAATGATCAATTATGTGACTCGAATTCCAGCTTGCGGCACCACACATATGTAGAATAGAATTTCATTAATTTGAAATTCAAGGGATTGAAAAAAAAACATTTTGAATTATGCAGAACCCCGCTAAAAATCGCAAAACTAATGAAAAAAAACATTAATTGTGTATAAACCATCTGTATTTTTGCATAATCCAAGAAAGCATTTTGAAAATGCAATATTTATTATGCTAATTCATAGGTCACCACATTTCTACTACTAAAGAACACGATATTGACATATTCATTGTTCTCAAGTGTGCAAAAAATCGAAATATTTTTTTAAATTTCAAAAAAAAATTGAATTATGTGAACCAAAATGTATTGATTTATGGCGCAAGGTGATAAAAATAATTTTGAATTACAAATTACAGAGGTTTTTAAATTATTGGGGTTAATCTACTACTAAATTAACATTTGGGACTTAAGTTTGAAAATTTTTTAATTATGGCAAATCTCGAATTATCGGTGTTCGAATTAAAGCGGTTTTACTGTTGCTACCTTTATTACCTATAATTTCATTTTTGTAACGCTCAATAATGTGTTCAGTTTTATATTTTATATTTAATGTTTTTTTTTTACTTAAAACTTGTAGGTATTTAAAGTAATGAATTATTCAGAGTTATCCAAAAAGTTTTATGCTTTACTGTAGCATACTTGACTGAATTATACTTTAACAAAATAATTTCTGGAACAAAATATGCATTAAAGAGATCATTTTTTGGTTGACAAGTTAATCTGAGTTAAGTCGTTATTTAAGTTTATTTATTCTTTGATGTCGTTGCAGGTGTTTTCTTCTGTACATTATTAATGAAGTTTATAATTACCTGTATGTAACTAGTACATTCCAAATTCAGGTTACACAGTTCATTGACGCATTAGAAAAAATAGTTTCTTATAATTTTTGTCACGCATCAGTTACCAATATTCACTAATGTATTCATATTACAATTTTTCTGTAATAAATAATAATAAAAAAAAGAACACAGTAAAACATTTACAATTTGACAACTATTTTTAGTTTAAGGGGCCTACATCATCTAATATTGTGTCAAGCACGCACTCAAACCAGTACTTAGTCTTATGACAGTAGTGGTACATACTCTTACAGGCATATCGACGGTCCTTATTAGCGATGGTATTTTAACCGGTGACACACAAATCGTTTTTTGAGATTTGTATCTGATTGCATCGATGATATGCAACTAATTTTTCGCAATTAAACGGCAACCATCGGCACTATACAACAGTAATATCTTAGTTACCAAAGATCAGCACAATCAAATACAAATCCCAAATACCTACCGAAGATAACCAGTTAAAATAACGGTTTGACCATCACTGGTCCCTATGTATACTGTCGAATCTGCTAAAATTCGATTTTCATTTTACTATCCTAAACCATCCCATTTACTCTACATTTTCGGATATTAAAAAAAGGTTGCTTGTTTTAAAAGAATTTTTTTTAACATTGTCTAAAAATATAGGGTAAATTTGATGGTTTAAGATAGTAAAACAAAAAATAATCATTTTGCAGATTCGACAGTATACATAGGGACCGTCGATATAGTCATATGGCACCTTTGACCACTAGTTACCTTAACTGATTTTCAACCGCATTTGATGGGACGTGATGGCACTTTTAAGAAAATAGAAATTGCAGTAAAATATCAATTTGATTAAATTCATTTTTTAGTTAGATTTTCATGCACACGCATATGTATATAGCTATTTTCTGTTTAGAGTCTGGTTGTTGTGCTGTATGTATCTTACTTCTTTAGCCAATGTTTCAGAATTCATTGCATGATCATTAGAGCTGATGTTGTTGATGAATCTTCTAACAGGTCATCAAAACATTGTGATGCTTTATTTACTTGAGTTAAACTATTCTAAGTTTTTCAGTATCATCATTTTTAGAGAAATGCTGTTAACTCTTCCTTGTCACCGTATAAACGTCAGTTAGAACTTTATGTTTTAAAACTATTCAACTTCTTGTATATTTTATGAAAGTGTTCAAATTAAAATGTCTTGCTTATGATCATTAAAGAGTATGTAGTTATTTAGGGTAAGATTAAAAGTTTTCCATTTAACTGTAATAATTATTGTTGAGTGTTTAACGGAGTTATTGTTGAATTAATAAACTTGTTATTAAATAAAAAGAGGTTAATGTTTTTCCTAATACATAGTTAATATTTAAGAATATGTTTGCGTAATACAATCAAGGCTGGTGGCCCATTAGTAGTTACGTGGCTTCATACACTCTTTAATCAATTTTTGAAGGAGACCCCTTTAGACTGGAGAAGAGCAGTATAATGCCTCTCTACAAAGGTAAAGGGTCGAGAATGGAATGCGGTAACTACAGGGCAATCAGTCTTTTGAGCTTGGTTGGCAAACTTTATGGAAGAATTTAAAACGTAAACAAGTCAAAAGTGATGGTATTCGAGAAAGAGGAAAGCAAGACAACATGTGAAATTCTAGTAGGTAATGAATGTTTGGAATGGGTAGATTAGTTTGTGTACTTGGGAAGTATGTTCGATAGAAGAGGGAATGTTGAGAAAGATATCGAGAAGAGAGTGACTGCGGGGAATAGGGTGAATGGTGCTTTGAACACAATAGTTTCTAATAGAAATATGTCTACCAGGCAAAACTAGGGGTACATAATGCAATTCTGGTACCAACACTGATATATGGAAGCGAAGCCTGGAGCTGGCAAAAGAGGAACGAAGGTAGATTGAATGCAGTGGAGATGAGATCTGGAATGGAGATATGGAAAATGAATTTATGATAGAGTAAAGAATGCAGATATTAGGAATGAATGTAAAGATGATCTTAGCATAATTAATAGAATTAAGAAAGGGTCACTCAGATGGTTTGGGCATGTTGAGTGAATAAATGAAGAAAGAATGGTAAGAAAGTTATATTATTCAAGTGTTGATGGCGCCAGAAAGAGAGGGCGACCGCAGAAGACGTGGCATGACCAGATAAATCAGATACTGGAAGATGGTCCCGTTAGAAGCCTCAACAACCGGCGAGCTTGCTTGCGAAGATGTATAAATGTGGATGAGGCGAGAGTTGTATATCAGGACAGAAGTGTGTGGCGCTCTATCCTCTGCCTGCCCTCACGGAGAAATGGCGTAAAAGTAAGTAAGTATGTTTTATTCTTTTGAACAGAGGTCAATAAGGCTGACCAAAATATTTCTAACATGACCTAAGAAATTTAGATAGAGGTTAATAAATGTATGAGTTCCATAATTCCAGAATACATATAAGAGTCCAACTTTTCAAATGAAAAAATTGGTAGTTCAAACTTGTACTGGTTTGACCTACTTAAGTAAACCGAAGGTTAAGGCTGAACAATAGTAAAGTGTGCTGAGGTCATTCGAAAACTTATACAGGAGAAGGAAAGTTGTGGAATATTTCAGATGGTACGCCCTGGTACCAATATTGATTTTTTGAAATATGTAAATATATGAGTGTTGAACTTCATTTTCTGTTAAATTTCATGTTCAACAGACGTAGTGATTTATCTGTATAGAAAAATGACACATTCCCTTATAAATCTATTGTTATTTTATAAATACCTAAACATGTTGTTGCAATTCATTCAGATTGTCATGTATAAATAAAATTTGCTTTACAAAGTTAAATGGTTTAGTAAGTTGACTAAATAAAAAAAATGTTTCACAATGAATACGACAAAATGGTTACCTTTGGAGACAGAAGACAGTCTTAAAATTTATGATCAATGTAGAGATCTCGAAAATGCTACCGTTACATTGAGCATCAAAATATTAAATATTCAAAATACCTGGAATTCAAATGTGTTCGGCAACAAAATGTGTGGTAAAAACTATGTGGAAAATATGGGAAATATTCAGGTAATTATTAAAATCTTTTTTAATTAACGATAAAGTCTATTATGAAAAAAAAAATAATGTGTTCATAATATATTTTGTTTTTATTATTTGTGCATTAATCAACATCAATAAATAATTCCGAGATGGCATTCCCTGCAAAAGTAAACCAATAATATTTTGCAGGCACTTGAAAACTTACTCGCCTCATTATCAAAACTGGTGAAATGTTATTTTAAAATAAACCCAAAACTTTCAAAGACAGCACAAAATAATGAGTGTTTGGTTATGGTACACAAGAAGACTTTAATGCTGGACAAACTGTGCTGGAGACGTTTCACATTGTCATATTTACTCAGCAATCTGATTAACAGCATTTTCAAATCATGCTTACACCGCGAAGACCAATGTAAACTTTTGGAAATATCATTTGGGTAATGTACTTTAATTTAATTGTTATAAATATTATTGATTTTAATCATTATTATTTCATAATAGTTAATACTATAAGATGATACCCAATAAATAGACCACAAATTTGAAAACAAATGATGAATGAATTTGGTCATAAAAAACACAATGAAAATGATATACGAGTTGTCAATCATTCTCTTCTTCGTGAGGGCATGGGTAGTTTGTAGCCACCTTTTCTTTTGAAAACAATTAATTGCTCAATTCTATCTACACATTCCATTTTTTTTATTCTCTTTGTTTTCATTTGCTATGCTATGCTCACTCATTTCAGAACAGTTCACTAGATTACAATAATTGAATGTTATAAAAGCAAAGGTAGCACTATCCAAAAAATTATGAAAATGTTTTGATTACTAATTTAGAATGTGCTGAATTCGAGATTTTATAGGAAATGTAACTCTGTCCCTTCCAAAATCATGTTTCTAAATTACTATTAAAAGCAAAGACAACAATATCCTCATAGTATAAAACCAACCCCTAAAGATGTGTCATATGACAAAATGGTCACATCATACTAAAGTGAGAGTTGATGTCATTTTTAGATTTTTTTTTTAAAAATATATATAGATGCATACACGGAATACGTGTCACATCAATATTCTTACTATTTTCAAACTATGCTATGAAAATAGGACTAACTTGCTAGTCTGGAGTGAGGTTCGAACCCACGACCTTTGGATCACGAGGCAAGTGTATTAACCACAAGACCAACAAGTTACATTGATACATCATAGCAAAGACAGCAATATCCAATCACGTAAAAAGCAAAAGCAGCAATGTCCACTATTTGGTAGCAAACAACAATTTCTATATTTGAAAGTTAAAAACTTATTTATACACATATACTAAAGTAAAACTGATGTGGCAATTGTTTTAAAAAGTTGTTTCTGATAAGATCTAGGTTTCATAGATTCCAGAAAAATTTCCTTGAGAGTGACAGAGTGAAAAATTCTAGCTATAAAGAAACGAGGACTAACAAAATATATTCCTTCTAAAGATACAATGTTAGACATTGGCCTTCAAGGATATAAGGAATTTTCTTTAACATTTGTGAAAAGTGTGGTGTAAATTTGTATAATAAAAAAAAATATTTTAAGGCTTTCTATATTGAAAAATGAAGTACTTATTATGATTCATGACAAAAAAATATAATTGCACAAAAATATTACATATGTAGTGTGATTATTTTACTAATAAAATACGTTTAATTTTTTTTAAGATTTTTAAAATTATTTTCCTGTTATCTATATATGGCATACCGACACATGATAAAACATTTTTTCATTAAAATATAAAAAATCATGCTTTTAACTAATTTAAGCCCGGTTGTTTCAAGTTGGATTAGAATAAAAGTTCATCTAAAGCATAGATTTTTACGGAAACGGATTGTTTGATTGGTGGAGAACGCCAAAATCTATGCTTTAAACGAAATTTTTCTTTGATCCAACTTGAAACAACCGGCTCTAACACAAACAATTATTACTCCCATAATAAATAAGAAATTTGAATCAAACGGTACATTAAATAAAATGAAAATGAAACAGAAATGAATATTAAAAACAAAAAATTCTGTATATAGATATAAAAAGGTAACTTGTTTTCTTTTTACCTTTACAGACAATGGAAAATTCAATAACATTATGTTAATGAATTTTAAGTAAAAAAATTTGTTCTTTATTTTCAGATTAACAACTTTATACAATGAATTGTCATTCTTAAGCAGTAGAACATTTACTTCAAAGTTTAATATTTGTAGTAATTCTTGCCCAATTTTAATCCATCAGCAAAAAAAATTATCTATAATGAAAATTCTACAGGTAACATGTTTTCTTCTATATATGTATATTGGTTTTATTTTACCTAGATATGAAAATTTTTTTTTAAAGTACTTCTCGTTACCTATTTTCATTTTATTAGTACATACTTACAACCATACACTAATAAATATAAATCATATTTATTATAATTTGTTTTGTTTCATGTTGAGTGAAAAATAGAACAGCATTATCTTCAATAAATCTATGTATATATATGTACATATAAAATTGAATATCTATCTGTCTGTCTTTTACCACTGACCAATTTTAAAGTTACTCTTTAGGACTCTGTGGAAAAAATATACATGCACCCACTCCCTGATAACCTCTCTATCGACATAAATATGCTATTGAATGCCGTCCTTACAAATTTTGGATTGTTCTTCATTTTTGCACTCTTTAGGATCCAAACTATAAATGTGTACTCTTAGCTCCTCCCTTAGCTTCTCTACCCTTGCTCAGGACACAAATATATACTTTATTGGATGCCATCCAGATTTTATTCAGCTGCACTCTACAATCCAAGGAAAATATTGTCACTCTACCCACCCTCCTGGACATTTTACCCTCCCCCTTCCTGGACCAAATTTTGCTAACATTGTTATTATTTAGGATCTGCAAAACAAAAGTGCCTCTCTCCCCCCAAACCTCTATTTCAAATTTTCATTTTGCATATTTGAGTTCTGGCGTAAAACATGTGGATATAAAATCAAAGGCAGCAATATCCAAAAAAATTAAAAAAATGATTTGAATGCAGTCAATGAGGATTAATAATTTTAAATGTACTGAATTCTAGATTTTATGTATCTAAGTATCCCTTTCAAAATCATGTTTCCTTTAAATTTACAGCTATGTTTCCTATGAAATCTCGAATTCGGTACGTCATAAATTAATAATTCTCATTGACTGCATTAAATTTTTTTTAATATTGCTGACTGCTTTTATGCCCCATATACCTATAACATAATTCTTAAATTTTTGATAGGTTCTTGCTCAAAGTCGAGCTGAGTTTTGTTGTCACAGTTTGATAGATTGTCTTCTGGCAAATTATAGACCATGCAACCCTATGGAAGCTGATGCATGTTCTGATAATTCTAGTTTGGAAATATATCAGTAAGTATAAAAAAAAAGTATGAATTACTAATGTTGAGAATAATACTTAACTAAAAAATAAACTTGGACAATGTTTTCGATATATCTTTAATGATTGGTTTCTATGATAAAAAATATTAGAATACAACAATGCACATTGAATGTAAAAAGTGAACGAAAATATGTATATATTTATAAAATTTTGCCAGTAACAGTGAAAAGCACATATGGAAATAAAAACAATTGTTTTTAGGTTCTACCTTTTTAATTTTCTGAGACGTGTTTTGACTTATGAGGGCATTATCAATCTGAGATTGAAAATCAAAAAGATAGAACTTAAAAAACAATTGTTTTTATTTCCATATGTGTGATTATGGAGTTACTTACGTTTGTAGATGTAGTTTGTGATTTTTCGAGGCATGAAAATTTTTTATACACCGTACTGTAAAGTATTTAATATAAAATACAAAAATACTTTGATACATTTTGTAATTAGTTTGAATACTGTGTTGGTCATATGTGTAAGGTATTTTGTTTGATAATAAAGTACTACTTGAAAATAAGCAGCCAACTTTATATTTTATCATATTTTTATCACTTTTTACATTACAATGAAAATTTAATTTAATTTATTGGGAACCCTTGTGTATGTTTGAATAATATAACAATTTCAGAGCTTTGACGAGACATATGACTCCACCTGCTGAACGCAATGAACGAAAGAACAAAGAGCAAAATGTTGAACCACAAAATAGCAATAATCTTTGCGTACCTCATAAAAGAATCAAGGAAACGAAGCAAACAACCAATGATTGTCAAGAAGAACCATACAGTTCACATTTGATAGAAGTAAAAAATGCTGTAAATGAGAACAAAGATGAAATACCACTGTCTTCTGTCTGTGATCCAACATCGGAAAGTGAATTTCCTTACACATCTTTGAATGAGTATTATGATGAAACAGATATCAGCTTTAATTGCCTTGGTATTTATATAGCCGGCTCTACACTATTAGCGAAGCCGGCCGAAGTTAAGCGAATACGATAGTGTAAAGGGGTACTTCGTGCTACTTCGGCTCGCCTCGGATAACTTCCGAAAGTTGTTGGTTTTTGCGTCGAATCAAAGGAATCGAAGTGACCCGAAGTTCGTGCGAAGTACTATTCTCGGGTAACTGAGTTCCTCGCAGTGTGTAGACACATATTTCGGACTTCGGCTGACTTCGCGAGTAGTGTAGTGCCAGCTTAATAATGATTATTCTTGTTATTAAAAATACACTAATAATTTAAAACCAATTTTAATAATTTTAAGGCGTATCTACATTACATGATTTGATACTTAGAGAAGAAATGTATGTAGATGTTGTATTAGACACAGCATTAAGAATATCGCCAACAATATACGGGAATGATGGAGTCAAGAAATCAAAAGCAGGTGAAAATACAATTTCAAAAAAAATGCTTAAAAAATATTAATTCATAACAAACATAAGTTCTTAGGAGAGTACATATTGGTGAACATTGTAATGTGTAAAGTAATCATTTAGGCCAGCTAATATAGGTCATCAGACCTGTGGCTACCCAATAAAAACTTTCGTACTTCAATGTCTTCCATATAATATTTGGTATAATAACTTTGTCTCTGTGAGACTTCTATAATTTATCTTAATGAATGATTATCCGTCTGTAGACACAATACATTAACTGTGTTCTTATAACATACATATAAAAAAAATTATTTAAAAATATATACCTATGTGTTTTTATTATAAATATATATATGTACTTTTATAGGTGAAATGTGTCTCAGCAATCGATTAGCAGTTCATGTATTGGAGTACTATCAAAATATATTATGGGGCGATGTTGGAAGTTACCTAGAACATATCGTTCTTTGGTGGGGTGCTAGTCCTCTTGCTTCGAGGTACATTTAATAATAATTAATATTTTTCTAATTAAAAAATATTAAATACCCCACGGTTTTGTAACTTTCACATATACATTTCCAGGTCTCCTCATTCCAGTCAACATCTAAGAGAATGGCTTTTATCCCTCAATAAAAATGGTATCCACTTTTGAATTTGTATTGAAATATTTAATATTTCAAATTTGCATTAGAGGCGTTACTTTGGAAGACTAGTTGGAAAAATCAATCCAAGTGCAAAATACAAAACTTTCCTTTGCAGTGGTGATTTCGCATATTATTAATTTGAATGCATGCGTCAACAACAGTAAAATGCATTTTACATTGGATCTAGCTGAAAACATATGTTGGATTTTTTATGTTTACTTAACTACATACAACCATTCAATAATAAATAGTAACAATTTAAAGAAAAATTGCCAAGTTGAATTCAAAACATTTATTTTAATATTTATTTAACAATGTCAGTTAGACTACAGTGTATATAAATATATGTATAGTTACATTTACCTGTCAAAACCCATGGTCAAAAACCATAACCAAAACCCAGAGTAGCTTGGTCTTGTGGTTAGGACTCTCGTCTCGTGATCCAAAGGTCGCAGGTTCGAATCTCACTCCAGACAAGCAAGTTAGTCCTATTTTCTTAGCACAAGCATTGTATGAATATTGATGTGACACGAATACCGTGTTTGCATCTCTATTTTGAAAAAAATATATATATATTTTTATATTTGTCTTGTCCAATTTATTTGACAAAAGGAATGTAAAAATTAAATTTGTTCCATCCAGAATAAATTTGTTAATAAAATGATTTTGTAAACACAGATGTCCCGCAACTGATGTTGGTTGCTTTGCAGAGTTTGGCTGATGCTTTAGGTTGTCATGTCGCTTCGACATCATGGGACAAATTGTTCAGGTAAAATAACAATCAGTTTTGTACATTCTTGCAGGGATAAGATATTTATTGTCTTCATAAAATACATTTTTATCACAACTATGTTATTATAGAGTGTCGAATCGAATATGTACCTACTCTTAAACTTCACATCTGAATATTAATACGCATGTAGGTACAACTAAATGGACTATTTTTATACAAGATCAAGTGCATAATCAATCAATAATTGTTTCAGATTATGCTTTGGAAAAAGTTTAGATCCTACACCAGTTAAAAGTGAACATTATGGAACTCCAATATTAACAGAGGCAAGGATTGTTGTAAAGATTTATTCATTTTGAAGTACCTAGTAAATTTATAATAACTAATTCTGATATTATAATTCTAGTGTTCTCAAATAGGCGCTAATTTTTCTGAAATGCTTCATGATCTGGTGATGCTGAGCAATCTGTGTGAGGTAACTTGTGATTACATTATGGGTGCGCCAGTAGATGAACTGCCTATTGTTGAGCAAATACCTGTTCTACATAGATTAGGCAAGTATTGTAATAATAATGTGCATAGAAAATACAAATTATCTATGTATTAATATTCTTAACATGTTCCCTGCTGACCATGAGATATTTCATGATTGACATATTCAATGACGGATGCCAGCCATGAGTATTATCCTTAGATTTCATGAGTATTCCTCCCTATTGAAGTAAAACTTGATACAGTAAGAATGTATAAGACGGTTACGAGTTCCCCAATGCCAACCATGAGATATGTACTCATGTCTATCCTTTTGTATGGGTGATATTAGGGAATAAACCTGTAAAATTGAGTTAGCGGGAAATGTGTTGGTGTTGCAAATAGGATAACATGTATCTTAAAAATTATACCCTAATACAACCATAATTGCCTCTTCAACTTAAAATCTGTTATCTTTATATTATATTGAGTGAAATAAATATGTTTATATACTTTGTGTTCAGATCACTCGGTCCATACATGTAGACTTTGGAGCTTAGCAGAAACAAGAAGACTTGCTAATATGTGGGATATGGATTGCTTTTTTCGAATAATGCATAATGACATCCAGATGTGTTTAGAACAGTTATCCAATTTAAGATTTGCTGATCATACGCAAGTTATTGATTCTGGTAATGACAAAATTAAAATTAATTTGATTTTAAAAATCCACAGAATTCTATAAACTTCTTTTCTCTTCATTTTCAGTAGTATTTACATAATAATCATTAAAATTTGTACACGGTTTTATATAATATTTCTTATTAGGTAAGCTCGGAGTGCACGAACATGTTTGTGCAAAGATGAGGGAGAAACTTGTTTCAGAAATTAAAGTTAATATTGAAAAACTAAAGGTAAGTGTTTCATACATTTTAGTGTGTACATATTACATATTATGTATGAAGTGCAAAACGTTTAACGTGAAAAATCATTTAAGATGAATAAATATTCTGTTCCCAGTAAATGCCATAAATGCGATAAAATGCTGTGTGCTTTCATAAGTTTTTAAGTGCCTCTTGATGCACACCATCCTCAGTGTTTGAAATATTACGCGAATTACTTATAAGGCGCGTCACTGAATTAATAATAAATAGTGAATTTGTTTATTTTTATAGCGCCATTTAATGATCTAGATCCCAAAGGAGCTGCTAATTCAATCATTTGTAGTTCTTTAAGAACAGCATGGTCTTTAGGCTTTTGCTGAAAGTGTTCAGGCTCTAAGCTTCAGTTATGTCAGGGAGTAGCCTATTCCATATGATTGGGCCAGTCACACTAAAGGCGCGTTCATAGAGTAGCTTGTTGGTCTTGCCTCATGATCCAAAGGTCGCGGGTTCAAATCTCACTCCAGACCAGCAAGTTAGTCCTATTTTCATAGCACAAGCATTTAGCTTACTTTAAAAATGTGTAGTAAGAATTTTGATGTGACACGTATTCCGTGTTCGCATCTCTATTTAAAAAAAAAAGTAAACGGCTTTGTTAGGATTGCTTATTGTTTATGACTTTGAGATTTAACTTTCTATTGACTAAGTCGCCATCTATAATTACTTTTAACATTAAAAACATTTCAATCTCTGATTTCTCATTAAACGAATTCCACTTGTTTCCATTCTGTTCTCAGCAGGATCAACTATAGCCTGCCCAACATAACTTGGCGTGCGGCAGGATTGGAACTAAAACCCGCCCCGCCCGCACCCGGCGGCAATCCCTCGCCCCGTACTTCAGTACAATTGTGTATTTGCTCGGGAGCTGTGACAATTTGATACCAATATACACTGAATTATTATGTCCAAAACAACCAAAACAGTCCGGGGTGGGGCAAGAACAATTGCCAATGAAGTATTAAAGTTTTGCGAAGCTGAAAAAGCAAATAATGGACCGATTTTACCGTCTCATAGTTTGACAGATAGAGCGACCGCCGCGGAGCGCGCTGTTACCCGACCAAATTTATATTAACACTGGTCACCGGACATTCAGTACATTATGTATTGTGTAATAAATTTACAACCTGGCAACTTCTGTTTCGCGACAGTGGCGATCTCTCTCACACGCCTAGTTATCGTGGTGGCACTCTAATGTTGAAATTCTCAGTGTAATTTGGTATAGTTCCAGATGATTTTTTTTACATTTCTACCATTGTACTCTTAATATTGTAGAAAACTCCAGATGAATGTATCCAGGTGCTAGCTTCAATATGTGGCACCACGAGTCTTGCGCACTTAACAATGATATTTCCCTCGAATTCCTCATGGCAAGCTGTAAAACATCCCCCAACGACTGAACACACCCAATATGTCCACGACTATTTAGGTAAACATGACTCACACAAAATATCATATTTATTTGTATAATCTTAAAGAACAAGTAGTGTGTAACTCGTAGAATATATTTTGCACGTACTGCCAAAAGTTGGCAAGTCCACATTTCAGGTAAATGGAGTTAGCAACGTATTATCTGTCTATATTTTATATAATTCATGATTATATAATTCATAGGCCCTTGGAGCTTAGTGGGTTATGACACTGGCTTCTCACTCCGAGGGTTCCGAGGTCACAATAAAAATGTGTGATTTGCTCAAGCTTGGCTGTTTTGTGATATATTTCGCTTCTGTAATTTGTCCTCGTGGCTATTGAAATGCAAAAATAAAAATATTCTATATTATACAATTATTATTAGTATCATTTTGTATTAACATATTATATAATCATAAATAAGAAGTGTGTATCTTTATAGCCAAAACATGTGGCAAGTAAAGGTAAGTCTGATTTTAGAGAGAATGTCAAACTTTAAAATAGTGATTTCTCCATATTACGTTTTTAATTTATGGCAATAACCCATCAGTATGTAAATACACAATGCATATACATATTATAAAATATAAAAACTATTGCAGATCGTGTTCTTCTACCAGTGGTTAAAGCTATAAGTGACAAGATAATTGTTAACATGATTTTAAAAATTATGTGTGAATCCTGGCTGCACCATATATATGTTTACAAGGTTAAATTCAGGTAGGATATATCCATTTATCTATGTAGAAAATCAAACGTATTAAGGTACAGATACACATGCTTATCAGTGGCATGCTCATAAATCAACCAGCAGTTGATATTTCATTACTAGCAATATGCGTACACACATGCCACTAATAAGCAAGGACTAAAGAAGGTTGATACTGCGCATGCTCACGTGCCACTAATAAGCATGTGAATCAGTAGCTTTACTGTACATAAAATGCTCATACCCACCATCATTGAATTTTTTAAAATACTTGGCACTTTTCTGATTCTTTCCGGGTATTAATTTATATCAGAAATTAAAGTGTGTCTCAGTACAAGTTAGTCCTACAGCGTTCATGTGTACTAGATTAATAGTTTTTGTAATAGACTTTTTGAAAAAGTTGGAATCAGATTATGAGTGATACCAAGTATTTACCAAACCAAACAAGGAAAATAAATTATTTTAACAATCCATACTCCCTACTACAAAATATTTAAGAAAATGCCCCATGCAGATACATCATATATCTTTTCAATTGCAGTAGTAATGAAAACAGAAGGAAATTTTATGAAAAAGGATGAAAAAATGTAGAACCCAAATACATTTAGTTTTTATCTAATGCAACATATTATGTTAATTATGTGTTGCACTTATAGAAAAATAAGAGAGACATTTTTCTAGACTTCATAAAATAAACTATCTATGTACATATTACACAGATAGTTTTCTAAACTTATTTTGAGAATAATATTTTGATCACTTTTATTGTAGCCATGCAGCAGCTGAGCAACTATTAGTTGACTTTGATGCTGTTAGAGTCTGGATCTCAAAATGCCAGGTTGTAACCGAAATAACAAGAAGACAATTGCTAAACAATGAAGTATTGAGGTAAATTATTAGCATTGGTTTATAATTATCTACATATTTCAATCTCTACCAGAAGCCAGGTTAACAAGGGTGTAATATTGCCCACATATATTTATTGCTATGTAAAAAAAAACTGTTATTTTTTTTTTTTATAAATACATTTTTTTACAGTAAAGATAGCGACAGTTTTTTGCAATGGTATTTCTCTTCTATGCATCTTTTAAAGATTCCATTACAACTTTTAATATGTACTGTTGGTTTTGCCAGACTAGATTAAATGAATTTTCCAATGCTTTGATTTATTAATACATACCCATTTCAATGCCATGAGGTTGACTTTCAAGTTTAACATGGAATGTTTGCTTTTTCAGGCGATGTGAAGGTGTAGGCAGGTTACTCCTTCACTCCCCAGGAGAATCTATATCTATGCATGATGTGACACAACCTAACCAGAGGGTGACAGTACAACAAGGTAGTGGTCCCAACATATGCATTCATCATTAATTTTTACCATGACATCAAATGATATTAAAATAATATTTGTATATGTATTAAATTAATTTAGTTGACTGCATTCAAGGATTCAAATGTAGAAATCATGATCATATTTAGTTAAGGCCCCATAGTACAAGATTTATGTTTTTGCTGTCTAGAGAGTCGACTTAGTGTAAAGTTTCCAAATCTTTTTGCCAAAATTCAATAATCAATTTTATTATGAAAGATTCGTTCACTCTATTAAAAAAATTATCAAATAAAAAAGGCACTCGTAAAAAAAAGTCATTAAAATATTTTGTGAATATCACAAAAAAAATATGATCCCAAAGTACTATTTGCAAGCTTTCTTATGGTAGAGTAATCTTTGGTACACTTAATCTCAAATTATTTCCACATGAAGAAGATAATTTTTTTTTAGGTATTAATTTTTTTGGATTGGTTGTTAAATGTAATGTTTTCAAAAAGATAAAAATTCATGTTCCGTCTCCCATGTTGCAGTATCCAAAAACAATTAAAACATTGAATTTTTTCCTACAAATCTACTTAGCGCAGGTAGACATCCAAGAAAAATTAAAAGATATTACATAGGTATGTACATATATAGTTTTCTATAAAATGCAGATGTTGTCACTTCCAATTATAATACGATATAAAGGGATTATTTTTTCTCATTTGTATCATACAAGTTTTCAATATCGGACACGAAAGATAGCAAAGGATCAGTTTACTTTTTGTAAGATTTTGTTAAATTCCATAACAAAATTCCTATTGTGACGATTCAATGAATTAGCGTAATTTTCAGCAGATGCAGACAATCCCGAGGACTGTGGTGAGATAATGCCAGCGGAGATGTACGTACCCAATCAGCAGCAGTGGCTCAAACTCAGAGCAGGAAAAACAAAACGGAGAAGAAACTTCTGCTGCATGACAATAACAATGTGAAAATCATTGTGTGAAAAAAAAACAAGAATATTGCTTGAATATGTTTATTTGAGATGTCAAACAATTGAAATAATATTAATAATAATCAAAATAATAAAAAGACTTCAAAGTACAATAGCGAAAAAGATCTATAATTTAATTAACCATTACAAGAAATTTAATTTTTAAAAATAAATAATTGTTAAAATAGAGTTATTTTTATAAATTATTTTCCTTTAAATTCATTTTTATCATAAATTTTCTTAAAAATCTGCAAAAAACAAATTGTTTATCATAAATTTTCTTAAAAATCTGCAAAAAACAAATTGTTGTTTTTGTTAGCTACTTGCAGTGCTATTCTGTAGCCAGTATGTACAGGGAAGGTATTCTGGAAGCTTTCTTTATGCAACTCTCAACTCTTATCCACTAACTTACTTTTTAGCAATGTTCTTCAACAAAATATTTCAAATCATGATTATTGCATGGACGACAATCAACTTTTGACACAAAGAGTAAGGAGATCTTTCTTCTTCTTCTTCATCAGCCTTCGTCTTTCCACTGCTGGATATAGGCCTCTTCCTTATTTTTCCGTTCTTCCCTGTTGTTGGCTAATTGTAGCCATTTCTTTCCCCCCCACAGCGACAATATCATCGGCCCATCTCTTTTGAGGTCTTCCGAAGCCTCTTTTATTTCCCCAAGGTCTCCATTTCAGAACTCTGGGAGGCCATCTTGTAGTATCCTGTATTGCAACATGTCCTGCCCATTGCCATTTTAGCTTCGCTACACGATCCAGATATCCACTACTCTAGTTCTGCGCCTAATTTCATCGTTTCTAATTCTATCTCTCAGGCTTACTCCAAGCATGGATCTCTCCATGGATTGTTGCGTGCATTTGAGCATTTCTTTGTAAGGGCCATAGTCTCCAATCCATACGTGCATTTCTCTGTAAGGGCAATAGCCTCCAATCCACACGTCATCACTGGCAGTACGCATGATTCAAAGACTTTTCTTTTTAGGCTAGTTGGGATCTCTTTGTAAGGAGTAAGGAGATATGCAGTGAAAATATCCTCAAGGTATGGAGTCGACCAAAATTAGCAATTATTTTTCTAAATTCTCATTTTGACATTTTCTTATCAATCAATATATGTATTGTGCCCCTGAATTTTGTAATTCTTCCAAATTTTTTTCTAATACACTTTATTTTAATAATAGGTATATTAATGTTTTTTTTATTTGAAACCTTTATCTCAAAATATTTAAAATTTTGAATTTTTTTAATTTCATACTACATAAATAAATTCAACCCTGACTTCTGTGAATATTCCTCCAAACCAGGGGGCCCTACAAAACCTAAATTTCTAAAAAAAATACAGCTGTTTACACACATAGCTTTAAGTTGAATCAATCACATATATTTGAGAGTTTAATCCGTGTTAAATGCCTTTTGCATTGCCGCTGGCGAAGCGACTTCGTGAATAGCTGATAAGAAATATATAGCTTTTATATACATATAAAAGGAATTATATATATATATATATATATACATAATAATTATTATATATATATATTACAGTGAATCTGTTTTTCTAGTGAGTCCATCATTCACTGGCATTTTAAAGAAATTATATTCAAGGTCATTCTTATCATATTCAAAGAGTTTTTCACCAATAGAAATGAATACAATATTTTAACTTCTACTTACTAGTGAATTTATTGGTTTCCGAACTGTCAAAAATTAAATTTGACAAGTCTGAAATCCGTTTCCGTAAAAATCTATGCTTTTAAACGAACTTTTATTTATCCAAATTGAAACAACCGGGCCTTGAATAACAATTTAATAAGTTATTGCGTGAACAAGGTTCTTACTGCATTATTAATTTCTATGTGCATATCAACATTATGTAGGTAACGGATATTATTAAAATAGTCATTTTGAAGTGTTGAAAGTTTCAGCTGCACCAATTCTTCATTATATGATTTTATTCTAATGGCACATGGATCTTGTTTTTCAAAATTTATTTTACGTTTTGTATCTCATTCTACACTAGTCTAGTCCAAAGTCACCACAAAGCGACAGTATTTTTAATTTTTATCCTTTGAGCGATAGCATATTCTCTATTCTGTGGCGATAGTTCTGTTTCTCGAACTGTCACACTTCTGGACTGGATTAGTTTAGGTAGGTAACTAAAACGTAATATATTTTTAAAATTTTAATCGCGAACACTTACGAAATTCTGATCATCTTATAATTCAAAAGACAGTCGATTAAACTCATAAAAATGATACGGTGTGAGCAAGCTTCACGTCTGTCACCGACGTCGAGCCGAGTAAGTTTGCAAACTTAAAAACCGCGCACTTTATGTTGTACGTCTACCACCCACTTTACACAGCGCAAACAAGAAACGCAAATGACATTAGACACATTTTTGATAAAAAGATAGAAAATTGGAAATGCGGAAGAATCTGAATGAATTCAAACGTAAATGATGACTTAGAATCTCTTTGATTTTTGTATTTTTCGCATCGAGTGTTTGTTACTTGACGCACTTTTAAAGGTTCGTTTAAAATTAATAATACCAGGTGTATGTTTATTTATATTTCTATATTTGTAAGAAATAAACTTTTGTTGTATTGTTATAAAAAAAAACATATTTAATAAACTTAATTGACAAAATACATATTCATTAATAAAAATTTTCCCTTAACCCCCCAATATTTACATGGTGACATAACCTCGTTTTGTTCCGGCAGTCGTCAGATAAAAAACCCGAGTGCGCGATCTTTCAGCCGACACCTTACTTCGCGATTCGTATTCGTTTTGCGGTGCCGCTGTCCTATTTTAATTTAGGAGTTAAAATAAGACCGCAAAATGAATAAAAATCGCCTAGTGAAATGCCGCCTTTATACTTTCTACGCTTTAAGAATTACGTGTACAAATTGATAGTTTCACCGATATATTGTCTATGCTTTGAGTAAGCGCGCATTCGTAAACAAAATATATTTTCACGGATGATGTGTAGTGAATCTGAGAATTCGTTGATTTAGATGTTTTCACTGCCCAGACTCTGCCCGACTGGGAAAAGTACATTTCTACTAGTGAAAGTGTAGTCTCACTAAAAATGCAAATTCGCTGTAACATATATACACGAAGGCTCTACAGCGGTCAATTTCAAATTTGCATTAAGTTGATTTGTGCTCTGAAAAATTTATTAGATTTACAGTGAAAATGTGTGAATGTTGACAATTTTGACTTTTTTATGTTTTAATTATAGTTTTAGTTTGTGAGATTTTGGTTACATTGATTTTATTGGTCATATCACAGCCCTTTAGTCTCTTCTATAGTTATTTACAAATAATTCAGTGTTATAAAGTGTTGACATCATTTGCCATTTATAATGTTTTCATAAATTTTTTGCCCATGTGAATCTAAAGACTAAAGTCATCGAAAATTTTCACTGTATACAAAGCGAAAGAAATAAATATGTAAAAATGGTATACTACAAAAAAGTATTGGCACCATCCGAATTTTACATAGATCACTGATAATTTGGTCCTTGGGAAATTGAATTAAAATTCTTTTTCATCTTTAATCAATACAAATTTTATATTTATGATAATTCACATAACAAATAATTATTGTATTTAGATTGAAATACATACATAAATAGGACTAACATATCACATTTAAATATTAGCAAGCTTATTTGATATATTTGTAGCGAGATTACCACGGGCAAATGTTCACATAATATTACACTAGCCTAAATAAAATTTGAAGATTGATTGAAACAATACTTTAAAAAATGCCATTATTCAGAAATATCACTCATAATTTGTGCAACCGAACTTCTACCATCCTTTTCTGTCGATTCACAAGATCTTTCAGATACAGATTTTTCACGAGAGCTCGGCCTACTTCTTTTTTTCTTAGGTCTGACGAGATCCTCATCACTGTCCTCTGAAGAGATCGCCTCGTGCACGCTTACATCTGAGGTGAGGGCATCACTGAGACTGTCAGAATCTGTTTCTTGTTTGTCGAGCCTGTAGGCCTTTGGTAATTTTTCTTGTCTTTTACTGAGGGAAGCTCGTGCGCCCGAATCTTTCCCCCTATTCGAGACAAATCGACCAGATCGTTTTCCTTTACTCGCCTCTTCTGAATTTTCACTTCTGTTTGGTGATCCTTCTTTGTATCCGAGACGTTTTTTCATTTTGTATTTTGCCTGCTGATTCTCACGTTTCTGATGTTTCATACTCTCAGCGATAACTCTCTTTTGATGATCCAATTGAGGAAATAGATCTGCGAACACACAATTAAAACTGTATTGAAAAGGATGAAAAATATGTACATGAAAGATTTTAAGTATGTAATGGAAAATGAGACTGTTAAAATGTTTAGCATTTGGTATAAATATTTTTTTAATCCTACGAATATCCCACATCTCACAGTTTTATAATTGATATGTTGCATCAATATTGGATATATGAGTCAATATTTTTTTTACACAAAGTTCAAATTGCTTCCATTTTACTTCAAAGACTGACTTTCCGTGATTTGGGTTTGTGCAACTAACCCTTATCTTGAAATCTTTTTTTATGTCTTGGCTTATTTTATATCTCTATCCTCAAAATAGTATTAAAAAATATATCTAAGATAATCAAGTTAACACTCTCATACCAGAGGAATAATAATTTATTAATTTCCATCTTAATGCAAAATACATACATGGAAATAAAATGGATTAACCCACTAGTGGCCAAATCACACCAGGTGAATGTGTTAATAATTCTTCGGTAATTTTAATAGTAAAAAATATTGAACAGTGAATGTGTTAAGATTCACACAATGGCATGGACAGATACTCCATATGTTACACATATGCATGGTAATCATATTAAATAAAGATAAATAAAAAATATATATACTACTTTGCGAGTTGGCCAAGGCAGCTTTGGCAGCATTCATCTCAGCTTCCTGTATGTAATGTCCGCGAGCCGAAGCAAGTCTTTCCCCGCGGAAATACACCGCTACTGTATAAACTCTGGTGTTGGTTGGTCCAACGCACTCTATCACTCTGCCAAACAATAAATAATCAGTATAAAACTTCTCTTGCTGAAGTTTATCCTCAACTTATATAATTAAACAACAAAACCCCGATTAGAAATTTTTAAATCACACAAGACCCAAAATGCTAATTTCATAGATAGATAATCCTGATACTTCCAAAACCCCGTTAATTCGTAATTTGAAATTTTGAGACCCCCGTGCTATAAAATAATACATTTTAATTCACATATGTAATTTTGAAAAAAAAGTGCTATTTTCTTTTTGAATGTGCGCAATCTTTGGATTAGCATAATACATATTGCGCTTTCGAAATGATTTATTGAAATATGTAAAAATACGTATGTTCTTCAGAAAATTAGTGACCCTTTTAATGAGTTTTATGACTTTTTGCAAATTTTGCAATTGCATCATAGTTTCAAAAAATTTTTTTGGGGGCTAGGAATTTCGAATAGTTCCATATAGTTCGAAATGTTTTTTTTTGGATCCCTTGTATTTCAAATTAACAAGGTTTTACCGCATATGTAAATTAATATTGACTGAAGAAATTGGTTGCTGTATGCTTTGCCCTAATTAATATTAATAATGCCACTGACTAGTTATAGAGTATACTCAATAAAACCAAAGTAGTTATGTATTTAAAAATTAATAGAAAACTGTCAAAATTTGTCAAAGAATTATGATAATGATTCTTGGCCACGTCTTCTGGGATATTTCTTTCAAATACTTGTATAGATGTTTTATACAATATGTACATGTTTGGGATGGCTCTGTTAAAAGCCTCAATAACTGCAGAGCATGCTGAGATGTATAATGTACCAAGAACGTTCTATCCTCTCCGTCTACCCCTATAGGGAAATGGGTTAGTTAGTTAGCTACATGTTTCACAGTACTTGTAAATAGGAATGTCAGGCTCGCTTCCATCCATGGTGCGCAATGTGAGGCAACACTGCTGCAGCTTGGATTTAGGGTCGTTCCACTCCTGATTCATGATGAATTCGCGAAGCCTCGGGAACAGACACACTGAACAGAATGTGTGGCAATATACTAAATTCTGAAAATAAAAATAAGTATTTTTCAAGCAAACCACAAAAACAAAAAGTTCAGTTTGACAACAAAACGCTGGAAATGTAGAATGATTTTGTGTAGAAAGTGCATATTGACATAAGAAGGGATCAGAAACAAAAGAGCCACCATGCAAATTATGAGAATACATGGCGACACGTTTGACAAGTGATTTTGAAACTGTATTTAAGAACTATTTTCATTTTCTCCACTCTATTCTCCTTTAAAATCTACACTCTGGCTTTATTATCAGTTACAAAAACATTTATCTAAAGTTTGTCTATTGGAGAGTGGTGCTTTTACTTCTATTCATATACATAAATTAAAAACAATTAGCTTATCTTTCCAAGTTTTAAGTGTTTTTACATCCTATATTTACAGCACAAGCCCTTAAGTGCGGAGCTGAAAAGTTGTAAAATAGGGGAAAGTGTAAATTGAGGGTGGCCTATGTCGGCATAATATATGCATTGTCACGGGATCACGGTAGGGAGATAAATGTAACACTCGAAATTAAATGACTTTTCATTAATTATATACATATTTCATTAATAAGTTACTGAACACAAACTTAACTGGAGTAGTATTATGTAATTCAGACTAATTTCGTATTAATCATTTGTCTGTGGAACACTTTACACTTGCCTTAGAATATTCACAGGTCTGGAATCACACTTGCACGCATATTTATACTCTTGGTTTTCTAGAAGTTTCTGATTTATTCCCGTATATTCCAGACACTACAAGTACTTTCCAATTCACTGTAAAATGTCCAGAATGGAATCCTTGACTATGTGCAATTCTTTCTGCTTCTACAGTCTCAGACAATATTATTGCAACTATTTAAAAACTAAGAGTATTGAATTCTCACCTTTTCGATGTACAAAGCACCTAAAAATGCTTCAAGTAAATCGGCTTTATCTTTAGTTTTAGGTTCAGCTTTAGGATTATGGTACACGGCATAATTGCACATAGCAAGATCATCGCACACCACAGCCTGTGTTCTATTATTCACCAAGGAACTTCTCAGCAGCTGAAATAAAAAAAAAGATGCATATAAATCACTCTATATTTTTTCTGTACATAAATAGGCTTAATATTTTCGTAACTATAAAATACACTCACAGACAAATGACCTTCGTGATGCTCTGGAAAATGTTTGTAAAGATACTCTGATGAAATAAGCTGCAGAACAGTGTCACCTAGGAACTCTAACCGCTGATTAGAACCGAGAGTAAGGTTGGTGAAGCCCATGGAACGGTCTGTAAATGCTCTCGCCAGCAGTCTAATGTGCTTGAATTCAACCCCTAAAAATATGTAAAACATTAAATCATTTGAACACATCTCCAAAATCTAGTAATCAGTCAATTAAAAATGATCAGATTGGAGAATGTTGAACCTACCTATAGAGTTCTCGAACTCGGTTAATTTCTGCAGGAATGGGTATTGTGGTATCCATCTACGATCGCCGAGTGGCTCTTGTTCCTGCAGCAGGTGAAGGCGCTGCTTATTCCATGTCTCCAACATCTGTGGGTTATCACCCCATAGGGCCAGGGCAAATACTCTATCTGCTACCTATAATAGACAGGATACACTTATTGGAAAATACATTCTATATTAAAAAAACTCTACCTATTGTTGCTCTGCTTGTTGCTAGAAAGGGCTAGCCTCAGATATGAAGAAGAGTTGAATTAGAGACTTACTGAGGAGGTCGTTAACTAAGTTAAGAGATGTAATCACATTACCCAAAACTTATAGAGATTTCACTACTGATTGTTTTTTTTTGATTTGAAGAGAAACCTTAAAATAATGCCAGTAGGTACTTACTACCATGGATAGGTACTTACATCTATACCGCCATCTAAGAAGAGAGCTCCCATGAGTGCTTCAAAGCAATTAGCCATTGCATGTCTTAGTTCCAAGTCATGACAAAGATCTGAACCGTGAGCATAGAGCATAAACTGCTCCAGACCCAGCTTCTGTAAATATATATTGTCAGTTTTTAAAATAAATTACACCAGAATAAGGTAATCCTTACCAATTATGTACTAGTAGTGTTCAGGAACCTCGTTAATTCGAAATTCAAGAGACCCAAAAAAACATTTCAAAAAAAATTGTTATGCAATTGCGAAAATTGCCAAAAATCAAAAAACTCATGAAAAAAGCCATTTATTTTAAGAAAAATCTTTTCCCACATTTCAAGAAATCATTTTTAAAAAAACACAATATTTATTATGCTAATACAAAGATCGTGACATTTCTATTACTAAAGTACCCGACATTGACATATTTGTTGTTTTCACTTGTGATTGCAATTGAAAATAATCAAAATATTTTTTCAAATTTCAAAAAGATTTTGAATTATGTGAACTAAAATGTGCTGATTTACAGCACAAGGGACTAAAAATTATTTCAAATAACGAATTATCGGGGTTTTCAAATTACGGGATTAATCTACTATGAAATTAACATTTTGGGAATTATCGGAATTCAAATTAAGGGGGTTTTATTGTATTACATATTATGAAACAAAAAAAAAACTTTTGTTTAAGGGCTAATAAAATACAAAGTGGTGAAAAAAAAACTTATTAGCTAATGAGTAGTTTGTTGGTGTAGTGGTCATGATGCTCGCCTAGTGATCTGGTGGTTAGTTTTTTTCCCCATTTTGCCAGTCCAATTCAGGACACCAGCAAATTAGTCCTACTGTTATAGCACAAGCGTTCAGCTTATTTTGAAAATAGTAATAATATTGATGAAAAATAGAAATGCGAACAAGTATTCCGTGTTCGCATTTCTATTTTATTTTTAATAGTTGAATTCTTAACAACTAATGTTTCAACCACTTTATAACCAAATATGTACCTTCGCTAACACAGCCAAATGTTGATTTTGTACAATAGCAGCACGATATGTGGCAAGTCCACCTTCTTCTAAAGATGGAAACATCCTGAAGAGATGAATAGACGAGAGAAATTCAACAACAGCATCTCCGAGAAACTCCAACCTCTCATTGTGATTTATAGCTGATTCTGTCTCTTGCTTTTTACCAAACCTGGACATTATGTTTATAAGGGTGTTGATTCCTGATAAAAATCAAAGTAATATATAAGTTTTAAAAAATATTCAAGTACATATACAAAGCAAACTCAAAGTGACAACATTTAATGAAGACACATATTTAATTTATCATATATGTATTACATAAATGATATTCTGTTTATCACCTCTTTTTCTAATATTCATATAATGAATACGCCTGTCTCCATATTCCGGTTGCCTGATACCACAATTTGTCAAACTGTTGCGAGCGTGATCCGGGTTTGTACCAAAGTTCTCTCTGTACGAAGGATGAGTAAGAGCCAGCTGTAGAAGTGATCGATTCTCAAATTTATACTGGACAATATTTTCCAAACTTTGCAGAGAATTGTGGAACCGAAGATGACTGATCAACACTGGGATAAGCATCGCATGCTGCAAAAAATTAGTATATGATTATAATTTTTTTTGGATGTGATGTGCAATATAAAAAAGTGTCAGTTATTGTATTCAGTAGTTTTTAAAATTAATTGTTTATTTATTGTGCTCAATTTTCAGTGGACAGAATCAAACATTTAAAACAAATGCATATATCTTTAGTCGCTCTTTAAGAATCACAAGACATCTCCCGTACACCTCCGACACACTATGGTGACTCAACGTGCCAGGCGGGGGTGGAGATCTCTCCAAGATTGGCGCCCTACAGCGGGTGGGGTTCGCACCCACCCGCACAGCCGAGTCGTATAATCTTGTTGAGTGGTATAATATTTATTGTGCCATCCCACAACACATGCAACCATCCACATGAGTCGCTTATATTCAGAAATGAGGTGCAAAATAAGAGAACTGGTTTTGTCGACAATAAAACATGTATATTTACATAAACAAAATAAAGCTAACAAAATAGTTCCTTAAATCGACTTACATACTAAACTTAATTAGGCCTACACTAGAATAACTTTTTTTCCCTTAACCCTTATCTTAACCCAATCAGTGCCATTGACGCGTAAACGCGTGAAACTTTGCATGTCCCATCAGGCCAGCTACGCGTTACCGCGCGGGAATTTTTCGATGTAAATACGCACAATGACAAACGATTTTTAACGTGTCATAAATTTTAGATCGTACTGGCATCTGTGGACAGCGAATGTAAGCAGTTACCATATTTTTAAAACCGCCAAATCTCGTAAAATTAGCGATTTATTAAAATGTTTCATCTGACAGTTCTCAGAGTTCGCTAGGGTCACCGATTGCAAAGTTTTTTGCGGAGAAATGGGGGAATCCTGCAATACTTCAGTTTTATACTGTGCGTTTGTTTGATTTTGTTCCCAATTATTGACAATATTCGTCAGTTTTTTTCGCCGTTTTCGTGTTTTAATGCATTCTGAGTGAATATAACTATCTTTTGCATTTATAAAATTAATTTTTTATCTTTATTTTAGGGGGAAGCTGATTCGACTGAATTTTTGTTTCTCTGTTTTTCAGTACTTCAATTTGATTTTATTCACGATTATTTAAAATATCCGTTTGTTTATTTCGCCGTTTTCCTGTCGGACGAATACATCACATTCGGAGGACGTATCCCCACCTACTCGAGCAGCACTCCATCATTCATCAGCACTCAGGCTGCTATTCCAAGGTATTCAGACCTCCGTTTTTACGGGGAGAAACCCAGAACCCATGGTAACTTGCTCCTGGGGAGAGCCCGGTATACTAAACATTATTGTGGCCAGGGTCCAGGCAGCTCTCCCCCTCCAACTATAATTTCTTTAGGGTTCTGACGTGCCTTTTATACAAAATTTTGTGATTTCATCCCATTCTTACAACTGCAATTTCTCGCTAAGAGACGTCCTGCTCTCACACATTGCATTTTGGCACTTTGGCAACATTCTCTTAGTCTTCAATAAAATCGTCCCAAAATTTTAAGAGAGATCTCAGCTCTGTTGTTTCTGACAAACCGAATACAAAGGGATGGAATGTGATGGCCCGCGCCGCTGGCCAAGTGGCGATTTATGGCCGCTAGCCGCTGTCTGATGTTTTCTCAAATACAAGAAATATTTAATTATTTAAAAGTAACTTTTACAGGTTTGTTACAATATATGTATAACATGTATGTTTTGGTATGAAGTATCAAAAAATAAGTGTCACCTAGCCTTTTTGAGTACATAATTCCCAGACTAATTCCCAATGTAACAATTAAGCAACGCCCATAAACAACAGATAACAGATGTAGGAAATCTAGCCTTCTTTTACGATTTTATGTTTAATATTTTTTATTTATTGTTTATTTACATTAACATTAGTTAATATAAGATACTAATAACTGCCACACTAGGTAAAAACCTGTTCTGTGGCAGTTATTCTCATATGGTATTTATGTAATTGTAAAAAATGACAATTAAAGAATCTAAATCTAAAAGAAAATAAAAAGAAAAGAAAATATACATACAAAATCAAGATAAGAATTTAAAGTAAATCACAGGAATACCAAAATCTAAGAGAAAAGAAAAGAAAAGAAATACACATACAAAATTAAGATAAAAATTTAAGTACTTACAAAATAAATATTATATTATAATATACTTTAAATTATATAAATAGTTTTTGCCAACTCAGAGGTCAAGGGCGGATCACTTCTTCAGCATACCTTCTACCTGATATTTTTATAAACTTATTAATATGATGTTTAAAAGGTTTGTGTAGAGTCATTTCTTTAGTTTCATTAGGTAACTTGTTAAAAACAAGCGGGGCAGTGAAGTTAAATTGTCTTTGCCCAAAAGACGTTTTCCTTTTAGGTACCTCGAAATTAATTTTATTTGCCAACCTTGTAACCCGTGTTTGTTGTGTACGATTAAAATTTACCTTGTCCTTGTGGAATTTTATAAGTATGGTTTTAAGGTATAATTGTCTCGGGTTAAGAACGTCAAATATTCCAAACAAATCATCCGAAGGAAACATTCTCGATTTCTTGGTGATTATACGCATGATGCATTTTTGTGATTTTGTCAGCGGATCCATGACTGATTTGACACACCCTCCCCATCCAATTATGCCATAGGATAATAGGGATTGAGTGATGGAATAATATATAGTCCTGAGGGATACAATATCTACCACATTTCTCAGACTTCTATATATGTATCCCGTTTTCCTAACCTTATTAGATTGTTGTGCATATATTGTTTGGATCAACCACATTGCTTAATTAAAAGTAATCTGCAGTGTTAACTATGGTCAGATGTGTTCGTTTTTTTAATCACAATTTGGTAACTTATCTTCAAAGATAAACAGTTTAAATCTAAGGATCTGTGTCTGATAACTCAAAATGTTGTACTGTATTTAATATTGAGATATTTTTAAAATATATATAGATAGTCAGCGTACTCTGAAAATAACAAGATATTTGGTGATTGTTACCCCAACATTCAAAAATAGTGAAATGTCAAGACATTGTCAAATTTCAATGTTTTTATTAACTTTTCTACCTACTTTTAAAATAATATTAGTACTTATTTTATATAATATTCACCATAAACTTATATTTTAGACAAAACTCCAGATTAAAATGATATTGCTTCGACATCAACTAAACAGGTCTTTTTTAAGAGAACCCAGACATTGTGGAGGTCCACAATTACAATCCGCGCATGTGTAACAAAATATTTTTCTGGCAATGGAAAAACAATGCATTACTCAATGCGTTTTAAATGCCATCATAATATAGATTTGCTTAAATACAGGCATTAAAAACGTTCATATATACATACCAACTTTGTGCAAATCATACTTTTTGGATAATAAAATTTCCAGATACATATCAGAATAAAAATCTCCATGGACCAATATGATCATAATACTGTATATTTAAAATAATATGTAAATCAAACAATGCCAGATTACCTGAACAACGTCACACATGAGTCCTGTTCTATAGAATCCCTCAGCAGATACAGCTATTGTAACATCTCTCTTCATCTTACTCTGTGTCCTCATTTCCTGAAGTCGGGCTTCTTTGGCTTCTAACTTCCTCTTGTCTTCATATGTCGGTTTGGCCATGTTGGCCACCAAATGGCGATACTTCACATAATCTCTCCAAGCCTTTTTATATCTGAAATAAAGGTCAAATTAAAACAGCAGCAGTTTAAAGCGGCATTCCGTCATCAAAAACTTAATCTAATATATAAATCATCAAGCTAGTTCCACACATGATTATCATTTGAAATACATCTATTTATAACCATTACAGAATGTATGTTTTGTACCTATGATTATTTATCATGTGTATACAGTGTCGGGTATGAATTTCTGTCAGAACTGTTCCAATATCAAAGAAAATAAAAATAAACCACTATATTCATATTTTGATAATACGTATAGTATTGCTGATGATGGATCAGTAATGGAATCTGAAACCTAGCCCAGAGAAGGCAGAAATACACGGCAAAAAATCCCAGAAAACTATGTTCAGATGATTCCGAAAGGCTAGAAAAATCTGAAAACATCAATACTTTTAATTATTTTTACATACTCAGGATTTCCTGCATAGCTCAGTTGTGGCGGACGAATACCAAAGTGCACAATCTCTGGATATATTTGATCAGAGCCATTTGCTTTTGAATCGCCAGTGGAATCCTTTGCTCCTTTGGTGTCTTCATCGGATAGACTTCTATCTAGTTGATCAACCCTCACGGAGCATGGTTTCTTGCCAGGGTAAGTGACAATCATACCTACCAAATAGGTAATAAAGAATAGATACATATAAGATTTTTGCTAAATAATGAAAAATGTTAGGCATTATGATAGAATTTAATTAAAGAAACTAAAAATATACTTGAAAAATTTATTGTCAATTTAATTTCTCAGCCATTTTTTGTTTTCAATAAAATCGTCCCAAAATTTTAAGAGAGATCTCAGCTCCAATTGAAATACCTTAGAACCTTCATATAATGGACTAAATTTCTGGTCAAATGCGAAAATTGTTAAAAACGTTCGAATAAAAGTGTCCCAGCTCATAAATAATGTTATGCTCATGATTAGCACGTCATCCCTCACGCTCGAGGACAAATAATTGTTATAAATAAATGTGTCACTTGTCTAAGACCACTAATGAGTTTAGAAATTCATAATTGGTTTCGACAACTGCAGATGTTGTCATCAACAGGTGATCATATAAAATAGTTTATATAATCATCCGTTGATGATAACATCTGCAGTTGTCGAAACTAGTCATGTATTCCTAAACTCATTAGTGGTCTTAGACAAGTGATATATTTATATATAATTATAATGTCACTCCACAAATTTAATGCCAATTCAATAAATAATACAAATAATTTTAGAGTGATGATGTTGAACTATGAAGTATTTTTATCAGTAGGTACTGTTACGGACAGGACAAGAACTGATCATACCGTCAGTCAACAGAACACTCGAGTTCTATATGCGAAGCAGAGCGGAGATTGTATTCTCCACAAAGGCCCCTTTCAGGGCCGCTGCCGATAGCCGCCCCGGTTGGGGGTGGGTACCGTGCCGAAGACGGCACGCGAGTTTTCGGCTGCGGTGGTCGCTTTCAATCGTGGCAGCGTCAGGCGGCGGCAACCGAGAAGCGAATTGGGAGGAAGTAGCTTCATAAAATCACATCTCGCTGGGAGCAATAAAAATGCGTGCACGACATGGGCTGAAATGTATATGTTTTTTACTAAGAAATGTTATATGAAAATCTTAATTTTCAGATTCTCAGAGTTTCTAAAATTATGGAATTTATTGAATTGTTTCAGAGATCTCAATGAGACTGAATCACAATTGTATGTAATAAAAATGTCGCATTTCATTGCTCCAAGTAGAGGAGAGAGAGCGGGAGGTGATTTCATTCCACATGTAAAGAGCATTGATGCCTGGTTGCCATGACAACCGGGTATCATCATCATCAGCACTTGGTCGCCCCCGACCCAGTCGGGGGTGAATACCGTGTCTAAGTCGGTAACCTGGGCGACAGGTCTGGAACTCGCAATTAAAAATATGAATCGAGAGAAATGATGCTCTCGGAAAGTAAAATTACGCCTCGCTTTGAACATGTAAATGTGTTGTACAGCGTGATCCAGACATGTCTTTCATACTGGCATAATATTGTATTATAAATGCTAATGAATATCTCTGATTTCAGAATTTGGAATTCCTTGTTGAAATCCAGGAGCTTGACACAGTTGCATCATGACTGTATGTAAAAATGGAGTGTCACATTTTTATTGTTCAATAAAAGAGAAAGCGGGAGGTATTTTTATTTTGCGTAAGACGCAAGTTTGCCCTATTATCTTAACCATTTTGGTTGAACACTGAAAGTAAAGTCATTTTAAAATCCCGGCAAAATCAGTTGCCGGTCACTTTGAGGAAATTACATGGTCAAAAATATTTTATAAAATTTACCTAAAATAAATAATTGTCAAGTAAATGCACACACACACACACTGCGCGATATAGTGAGTTATCGGCAGTGATATGGCAAACAACACATTTTTTCTGATAATTGAATATTTTATGGAAATTAATCAAAGTGAGATTGCAGCTCTCACAGACTTAAAATCAAACTGAAACCTTTTTTAAGTGTTCTCAACGAGAATACTTCTTAAGTGCTTTTACGCATGTAAAGTTGTACCGGGACGCCGGAGAAAACTAAATGAGAATGTTTTCTCCGCAGCCCCTTTTGAAGGCATATCGCGCAAGTAATATTTACCTGACAGACTTGAAAATATTACTACAAGACGCGCCCAGTCAATACCTATCCATTGGTAATGCTAAGATACCGATAAACATTTGGTCACTAATTTTTACTGAATTTAATCTGACCACCACTGAGGTAAATTTCTGCCGAAATCACAAAAATAGAAATAACTTCTGACAGAAGTGTCCGATCTTGATGAATCTTTTTGCATCATGATCGCAAAGTAAATACCTATTCAGAGAGTATACACATGCCTATATAGGCTCATTTTTTGACTTGGAAGAAAAATTGACCTTTTGAACTTTTCTTAAAAACGCGATAAGTATCAAAAACTACTTTGTCCATAGACGAAAGTGGTATCAAAATACTCGTTAGGGCGAGTACTATGCAGTAATTATGGAAAGCATCGCGTAACGATTAAACCACCTACCTTTATGACCTGATTTAACTTCAACCCTTCACGGTCGACATAATTAACGCATTTCATAAGTTAGTAGGACCTGCAGGTCCGATGAACTGTGTCACGGCCTTATGCAAGGTCAGGCCTATACGTGACATAGTTTTGTAGCCCTGTGGGATACATGCAAAACCTGTAATTAACCAATTTTTGTCTTCAGACCGGGATCAGTACGGCCGCTCGCGGGTCTAGTTCCTAGAAGGGCCGCAAGATGACACCAGTCGCGATTCAAATCGCGGCGACAGAGAGGGGAGATTTTTCCCACTCTGATTGGGTTACGTAATATGCTGTTGCATCATATCTTGTAAATCTCTGAGAATGTTATAAAATAAAAGGTTTTGTAGAGCGGTCACCTGTTACACATTTACGTGTGGTGATTTAAACGCTGTCGGACCACTTTCATCTGTATTTTATTTATCTCCCGATACCTATTGGAGAATTCTGCTGGGACCTGACTACTGCAGTGAATCTACGATCCAGCCTCCGTGATCTTCGGCGCCCCTGGCTGAGAATTTTGGACGACGGCCGGCGCTTCTCTATGACGAATTTCGCATCACAGCGAAAATATGCTGTTTTACACGAGACACCCGTGCTGTATTTCTCCGGCCACTACTACGCTTCTTGGCCGACGGAGCGGACTCAGCGGACCGCCCTGTGTTTTTGCTTGTTCTGTGCGGAACAGGTACTAAATATTTAGACACCTGTTGACGTATATAATACGTAAAACTCAGGCAAATAAAAATAATATTTGATTTATGGTGACTATTTGAATAATACTTCCATCATTGTCTAAAAACATACAACATATTTGGAGATGCCTGACTAATGACTGGACAATCAATATGTTAAATATAATATTTTAGGACAATGAAGAATGTTAACTATTTTTGAATATTAGCTCTCCATATTCTCTGTCAAAAATAAAAAATACAAGTGAAAGAATTCTTCGATATGTCAATTAGTTTCCGATTTATAGAAGTAAACGTGAGATGCGGACTCGTACTCGATCGTGTGACGGTGTGACGTCATTTCACAATACTCGCTCAGTCCGCTCGCGCTCTCAGCACGGTGTTGTCTTACGTTTCATTAGAAATTACTCGCTGGCAACTTGCTGAGCGTTGTAAAATGACGTCACATGCGGTCACGTGACTGTTAGCGGAACTCGATATTTATCCTAAGTTTAAATGCCTGTAAAATCAAAATAAAAGGTATTTTTGACTACAACAAAAAACTAGTGTATTTGTATACATACAAGCTTTACTGTAACAAACTTTCAAGCGATTTGGCATACCTATTAACATTCTCAATTATATATCTATGTGTTGCTCACAGGCTAAAATTTGCTAGTGAATTTCTTTTTTCTGACTTGCCTGCATACACGAAGTTGAACAGCACTTTTCAGAGCTATAATATTTAAAAATGAAAAGACACATACCTCTTACTTTATCTACAAATATTTGCCACTCCCTCTCATTTGCAGCACGGAGAGCCGGTAATGCAGATGCGGGCAAAAGTTCACCACCGGCGCGTAAAAGGTAACGCAAGACCTCTGACATTGCTAGCACCTCTCCCCCGCCTGCCCCCACACTGCGTTCCCATCGAGGGAGTAAGTGGAATTGGGAACATCCATCTACATCACGTTTACCAATATCTAAGTCCACTAACTCAAGAATTTCCAGAAATAAAAACTCCTCTGTAAAAAAAATACAAAATATTAATTTATATTTCGTATTTTGCACCTTCTGTAACCAAAATCAAAAACAATCTAAGAATGTATCTATAGTAGGCCAACGAACAAAAGGCGAGCGGGGACTGAAGTGCGGTGAGAGGGGGTCTCATCCTCCCGCGCATCTCTCTACCCGCTAGCCACCCCTATTTAGTGCTGTACATGTCTACATTGATTCCACAAATTCTAGTGGGCGTAGTGATTCATATCACTATGTATAAGTCACTAACCACGCACATTCCTTACACACCGACATTTCTTACGCTCGCCTTCAGTTTGTTGGCCGACTATACATATAATAAAAACATAATTCAAAGATCTAGAGAGAGAGGTCAAATTCAAATACAGCAAAATAAATGTATCTGATGTTTAGTTATTTAGTAAATCATGTGGTGAAACAGACTCAGTTTAAAAAGTATTTTAAAATTTGTTGTAACTTACTAAAGAGCTCCAGTTCTTCAACAGTATAATTCAATGGTGATTGTTCTTCTGCGTATAATATTGTGTACTCAATGTTAAATCTAATTACTTTGCAGGGTGGCAACTTCGTAAGGGGATAGTGAGACAGTAATGAGAATCCAGAAAACAAGAATTCATGTTCATCGTGGGTGATCACAGTTAATGTTTTAATTAAGAAATTTGTTGGTGGGGATATTGTTATGCTGAAAAAAATACAAAGACAACATTATAACTCACATATTTAAAAAATTGCACAGCTGCATAACATATTTTCCACTTAGGGCCGGTCTTATAAACGAAAGACCAAATTTCCGTTAGTCAATCGACAATATACTAACGGATGGCCGTTCGTTTATAAATGTTACCGATGCTCGTCTTATAAAACTTTTTTTACCGTCCGTAAGTATCGCAATATCGCACTGCTCTTGTCTATGATTTTAGAGCTGTCAAAAGCGAATTATATCTCTTTTCTATCTAAAATTTCTCGCTCGCATCAGATTTTTGGGATACTTCCCACAACACTACATTGGTAATAGCCTTTAAAACCCCAACTTAGTCTGAGCAGCTAATAATATTGATCCTAGAGCATAGAATCTCGAGGCAACAAGCAATTTTGTAGTTGGTGATAATGTCAGATTCCTACGGATGCGCCTTTTTACATTGTTCCCAATACCTTCTAGAAGCTCATATAAGCTCTTGAGCAGACCTTTTTGACAAGCGAAAGCGGTAGATAAAATCTGCGTCATCTAAAATATTAAAATAATCTACTCGTATATTGAACATTCTTTGTCGTCGAGTTTGTTCTTTATCCGACGAACTTGAATACAATAATAGCTCGACATCGTTATGTGAAAACATTTTTCCTTGAAAATGTAGCAACAGTCAGCACGGTATATATGTACATATTAAACAAACAGCATCAAACGCAAATTGACAGCGGACCTAACCTTAAAAAATAATACGTCAATCTGTCATACTTCTGTCAGTTTCAACTAACGGACGGTAAACTGGTGGTTCGACTGTCGGTATCGGCCGTCGGTAAAATTTTACTAAAATTTGATTAACGGATTGTTATAAGACGAAAAAAGTGACGTTTGTATCAAATTTCAGTTTATTTGGTCTGAAATTTAACTAACGGACGTTTATAAGACCGGCCCTTAATATAACAGATAACACGTTAGATTGTGTTGAACAATGAATATTTTAAATTACAGTGAGATTTTAATTACTTCAAAATAATAAATTGTAAATTTCCATTTTAAGACAATTTAAATAATTAAACAATTACAGATGGCATTTATTAAGATGAATACTAAATATGGTAACAAAAAATGTAAGAAAAATATTTTTGACTTGTACTTAAGGCGGGATAGCCGATTCACAAACATGCGTATCTGTCAAATTACATCGATAGATCATGTGCTTTCAAGCCGTGCGCGACATGTCATCTGAGCGCAAATCGAATAAAAATTACACGTTCGTTACATATTTATGGTACATACGTTGATAAAACAGTAAGGTTTTGATAGAAAGAGATGGTCATACATTCTTCGCTTTCGTCCACGTATCAAAATATTTACTTATTTAACTTTAGAAAAATGATCTTATATTATTTGAGTCGACTTATTACTTTCCGTAAATAATTTAAGAATCATAGTAATAATTCTGAACTCCTTTTTAAATCAATGCATATCGTAATATGACAATAACAAAACAATTACCTAGCCCCACGAACGTACTGCGTATATCAAAATGTATTATTTTATCTATCGACAAATTCCCTTATTTTATTTACGTGCAATTATTACTTACTGTATAGAATTTAAAAAACATATTAATAATTCTGAAATACTTTTCAAATCATAATGTATACGGTAATATAAACGAAAAATAATTACGCCAACGCGCATGCGCACGGCGCGTACAGTGTGTATCTTGATACCTCAAATGATCTGGAACAATTGTTGAAATTAGGAAAATACCGAAACTGACATGTGACGCATGTTCAAAGTGTAAAAAGGATGAAACCGTTCGAAAATCCATATAATACCTTAATATATGGGAGATATCAATTGCTTTTGAGCGTATTATATAATAATAATTCATATAAATGTCAAATTTGGCGTAAAAGTACGATGAATAGTGAAATAAATGACGAGGAATATTCGTCTACATAAACACGACTGACCTCTGCCGTGGCCAGATGGCATCTAACGCGCATTCTGACATTGATGATGTCGTTTTTCATACTTTAGAATTTTTATTTTAAAATAATAATTAACGTGTTTTTTATAAAAAATTTAGCTTTTTAACAGTGAATTAAGACTCAAAGTGCCAATATAGATACAATATATCGTTTAAAATCATCTTTTTACATATATGAATAAACAACATTTGAAAATGACCAAAAATCATAAATATTTAAGCATGTTGAAAAATTATATCTTTTTTAATATTGAATATTTCTTAATTTCCTACGTACAGATTCTAGATAATAAAGTAAACTTTATACGTATAAAAAAACATATTTTGTGTTCCGTCTCGACGCCTGGAATCCATTATGAGAGAACAGCCTGCTGTTTCGGCACTTTCACACGCGTTCCTACCCCCTCTGATTCCCTGTTTGCGACACAATTTATTCCCGCTGGTATCCCTGTTTCCGGTTGCGTCGGCGCAACGGTTTTTCTTTCATATAACGTCGCTGTTTCGCGCCAATTGCACGCGTCTAGACACGCCAACTTTTGTTGTGATTTTTTTTGTGTTTCTATTGCAATCTACCCCCTTAATTTTTGATCCCTAGGTTAACAAACATTAGACTGTACAAATTTTTAACATAGTGCGACAGGACGTTGATATTTTAGTGTAAATCCCGTGAATTTCGTCAAACGATTTGTTGACAAGATGGCGGACGAGCGAGCTCCTTCGCCGGTGTCCTCGAATGACGGATCTTCTTTCGAGGAACCGAGTCGAAGGAGACGCCGCGTAGCGTGCGACCCGCGTGTGGACCACCTGCTAAAACAGGTGACTGCTCTGACGGAGGCCTTGTTGGCGGGCGGCGCGGCTCCTGCATCAACAGCGCCGCCAGCGCCGGAACGGGTGGCCGCGAGCGAGCCCAGCGTGTAGGACGCGAGTGCGTCCTTTATTCAGCCGCCGCCGAGCCTCAGAGGGGCGAAGAGTGCGCTGGAGTTCGGCAGGCTCAGCACGGTCGTGAAGGAGCCGCCAGTACCGAGAGCGGACCCGAAGCGGATCGAACAGATCTCGAAGTTGCAACACTTCGATTCCGACGAGTGGTCAGGCGTTCGCTATGCGGAAACGCAGAGAACCTACGCGGCGACTCCCACATTTGTGGAATTGTCGGTGAACGACGACTTGAGAAGGATCGATAACGCGCCGACCCATACTGGCTTGCTGGAAAGATCGCTCGCCGCGCTTTCAAACGCCTTGCTCGCCCAGAGGGACGAGCGGATTCGGTCGATGTTCGCCAGCGATGCTCCGTACATTAAGATTTCGGACGACATCCTGCAGATTGTGTGCGGCAGACGGGCGGAGTGTATACTGAACCGGCGAAAGGCCATATTGGAGGGCTTCAAAGACCCTTTCGTGCGAGAAGGTGCGGCCAAAATCCCTCCAAGCTCGGGATCCTTGTTCAATAGGGAAGAGCTATCGGCGTATATCCTAAAGAACGGGGGGCCAGGAGAAGGTGATGGTCTCGCCCGCAACCCGAAACCTGGCCCAACCGTCAACATCTCGGCCCCAGCCGTCAACTTCTCGTCGAGCTCCGAACCAGGGATGCCTCCAGTCCCGTGGGCCCTTTCTGCCGGAGCCGAGGCACAGGGAGCGAGGCTCAGGGAACCCGAACGGGAGACCTAACCGGAAGGCAGACCACGGCCGAAAACCCGCTGGTGACCGTAGCCGCAGAGGTAGAAGATGACGCGAGGCTGAACAACCAGTTCTGGGGAGGACGCTTGAGGAGGTTCCAAAGCACGTGGAAGGAGTTCGTGGCACCACCTATAGTGCTGAGAATCCTCAAGGGCGCGAGAATCCCCTTTGTGGCCAAACCTCCGTTAGTCTTCCCCACCAGGCAGCTGTTGAGCAGCTTCAGCACGAAGGAGTCTCGAGACATGTCGAGTCACATTCAGGCCCTGAAGATGTCAGGCGTGCTGGTAAGAGCAGATCATTCTCCGAGCTTCATCTCAAATCTGTTTCTAACTCCGAAGTCGGACAACTCCCTAAGGCCGATATTCAACCTGAAGGCGTTGAATGCCTTTGTGGAGGCGAACCCCTTCAAGCTGTTCAACCACTTTCGGGTCCCAGACTTCCTCCAGCCCAAAGATTGGTTGGTGAAAATCGACCTAACCCAGGCATACTTTCACCTACCAATAGCGGAATCGCACCAAAAGTTCCTGAGACTATACTACCAAGGGGAACTTCTC